>OVBA01008902.1:0-11590 GCA_900406435.1 Lepidium aucheri | reverse complement strand
ACCCAAGTTCTGCTGCTAATCCCTTTAACCACACTCCTTCTCTGGCTGCCTTTGTTAAAGAGACATATTCTGCTTCTGTAGAGGATAATGCAACTATACTCTGCAAGTTGGATTTCCAACTTACTCTGTTTCCATCAGCAGTAAACACTATTCGAGACGTTGATTTTCTATTATCCATATCTCCTGCATAGTCTGAATCACAATACCCTTGTATCTTGAACTCTTCATTTTTCGTGTAGCTCAAACCCACTGACACTGATCCTTTTATGTACCTCAATGCCCATTTCACTGCCTGCCAATGATCTTTTATTGGTTTGCTCATGTATCTGCTAATCAATCCCACTGTGTATGCAAGATCCGGCCTTGTTCCTATCATTGCATACATGATGCTTCCGACTGCACTCTGATATGGAATGGTTTTCATGCTTTATTCTTGCTCCTTTAACTGCTGTTCTGTAGCTGCTCTAAGCTTCAGATAAGCTCCTATTGGTGTTGACATTTCTTTGGCTTGATCCATCTTGAAATTGCTTAACACTCGCTTTAAATAGCTTTCTTGTGTTACCTTTAGTGTACCCGCATCACGATCTCGACATATCTCCATACCTAATATTTTCTTAGCATCACCTAAATCCTTCATTTCAAATTTGGATTTCAATAGTTTCTTTAAGATTTCTATTTGAGCTTTGTCCTTAGATGCTATCAGGATATCATCAACATAAAGCAGCAAGTATATATAATGATCTGACTTCAACTTCTTAAAGTATACACAACTATCATATTCACTTCTTATGTAACTACTATTTATCATAAATTCATCAAACCTTTTGTTCCACTGTCTAGGAGACTGCTTCAGTCCATAAAGAGACTTCTTTAATAGACATACCTTGTCTGGATGAGATTTATCTCTGAACCCTTCTGGTTGCTCCATAAGAATGTATTTTTCTAGATTCCGGTGAAGAAAGGCAGTCTTCACGTCAAGTTGCTGCAACTCAAGATTATTGTTAGCAACAATAGATAAGATAAATCTAATCGTTTTATGCTTAACTACAGGTGCAAAGATTTCTGAGAAATCTATTCTTTCTTTGTGATTGTATCCCTTTGTGACTAATCTCGCCTTGAACCTTGGTTCTTCTACTCCTGCAATGCTAGCTTTCCTCTTAAACACCCATTTGCAGCCTATTACCTTTTTCCCTTCTGGCCTATCTACAAGTACCCAAGTCATTATTTGTGAAGAGAGTTCATTTCTTCTAGTGACGCTTCTCTCCACTTGTTTTTATCAGGATCTTGCATTGCTTCTGAGAATGATTTTGGTTCTCCTTGTCCTGCATCTTCTGTCAGAGCACAAACAAAAGTTGATAGAAATTCTTGTATATTACTGTCACACTCGTATTCTTGATATCTTGTTGGGGGATTTATTGTTCTCCTTGTCCTGTCTCTTGCTAGTTGATAACTTCCAGGAGAACTTGTATTATTCTCTTCTTGGTCTTCAATCTCATCATCCTGTATTGGTTGAGTGATTCTTTCAGTTCTTACAGTAGCTCCACCTTCATCTGTAATCCTATCTGTGAACTCCAGACTTATTAATCTGTTTGAATCAGGGTGATTTACAGCTGCTGTCTTTCCTGCTTTGATATCTTTATAAACTACATCTTCTCTGAAGACTACGCTTTTACTTATAACCTCTTCTGTTCTTCAATGAGCCAAACCTTATAACCTTTTACTCCTGAAGGATATCCTGTAAATACTCCTTTCTTTGCTCGTTGTTTTAGTTTTCCCTCTGATGAATGCACGTATGCTAAACACCCAAATCTTCTCAAGTTTTCAAGACTTGGTGCTGCTGAAGTCCATACTTCTTCTGGTATCTTGAACTCTATCGCTGATGAAGGCGATCTGTTAATGAGATATACAGCTGTAGACACAGCTTCTGCCAAGAATTTTGATTCTAGTCCACTCTCACTTAACATGCTACGAACCTTGTTCATTATGGTTCTGTTAAGTCTTTCTGTAATCCCGTTTTGCTGTGGAGAGTAAGTACATGTTCTATGTCTTACTATCCCTTCCTCCTTGCAAAATCTGTCAAACTCCTGGTTACAGAATTCAAGTCCATTATCTGTCCTAAGCTTCTTCACCTTTCTTTCTGTTTGAGTTTCTACCATCCTCTTCCAATCCACAAAACATTTGAAAGCTTAATCTTTGAACCTGAGGAAATTCACCCAAACTTTTTGAGAGAAATCATCAGTAAATGAAATATAATACTGACATTTGCTTAAACTGTAAGGCACATTAGGAGACCCCCACAAGTCAGAGTGAACATAATCCAATTTTCCTTTGGTAACATGTTTACCTGTACCAAAACTTACCTTGTGGGTTTTACGAAACACACAATCTTCATAGAATTTGATATCTGTGATGTTTCCATCTTTAATGCATCCTTTATTTGTAGTATCTTTAGTCCTTGAATCCCAATATGTCCCATACGACTATGCCATAGTCTTGTTGTATCCTTTTTCAAGTTCTCTGGATTCTCCTTCAACGCTGCTATATTTACTTCTGCAACTTATGCGATTCCTTGAAGTATGTATAGTAACTGTCTTCTTTTACCCTTTAGGATAATCATGTTTCCTTTGACCACCTTTAGTATACCTTCTCCTCCTTTGAATGTACATCCTTTCTCTTCCAATGTTCCAAGTGAAATGAGGTTTCTTGAAATTCCGGGCATGTACCTGACACCATGAAGAACAAAACTGGTATTATCTGGATTAATATATCTTATAGAACCTATACCTTTAACTTGACAGAACGTTTCATTGGCCATTCTGACTTTCCCTGTTGAATTTTTTTTGAAATTTATGAACAAATCCCTCCTTGGTGTCATGTGAAATGAGCACCCTGAGTCAAGAATCCATTCTTCTTGATCTATTTCTCCATAAGACATATTAACTTCAGATGCTACCAGTCCCACGAGGTCCTTCGCATCATCCCTTGCAAGTGATGATTCTCCTTCTTGTTGTGACTGACCTCTATTCTTGTTTCTTTCAATCCATTTATAGCATTGCTTCTTATAATGTCCTTCCTTGCCGCATATCCAACACTCTCCCTTTCTCTTATCTCTAGACTTTGATCTTGACTTGCTTCTTCCTTTTAAATGATTACCATTCTTCTTCGTTTCTGATCTTTCTCTTGTGAACAGTCCTTCTCCATTTTCTCTGTTATAGTTTCCTGATTTCTTCAACTTAAACTTCTTAGACTTAGCTGCTGTAATAACATCTTCTACACACAATTTGTCTTTACTGTATGTCAAAGTCTCTCTTAAATGCTCATATTCCTCCGGTAATGACTTTAGTAGTAATATAGCCTGAGTTTCTTCTTCTATCTCTATTTGTAGGTGTCTTAGATCTCCAACTAATTTCAGAAAATCATCCACGTTTTGATCTATAGACTTACTATCTTGCATCTTAAATGAATACACTTCTAATTGCGAGAATATCCTATCTGGTAAGGTTGTGGGAAGAAATAACCTATCCAGGGTTTCAATCAGATTCAATGCTTTTTCATCTCTGTCCGATCGTGCTTGTTCTTCTTCTATCAGCCTTTGCTTTGCCTCTGGTTTCTTTTCTTCTTCTTTTGACAGGATCTTTGGCTCATGAGTCTTGAGCACATCCTTCAGACCTTCGACTGTAAGATAAGGTACCATCCTTTTCTTCCACAATCCATAATCCCCGGATCCATCAAAGATTGCTATCTTTGACTTCGATTTTGTCATCGCCTTTTTCTCGTTATCAAATCTTCAATCTCCAATGGTTGATTCTTAATCTCCGATGAGCTTGTTGTTCTTCGAAGTTGAGAACCTAAAACTCCGATGACTTATCTTTGAGCTCCGATGAACTTGATGAAGAATCTTTCAACCTAATGCTCTGATACCAATTTGTTCAATTTCAATCTTGAATTCTTGTAAGAGAACTTGGCAGATTACTATCTTTGTGAGCTAGAAAAGTAAACGACACAGAGAGTTTAACGAGTTCGGATTCCGTTAACGGAATCCTACGTCTCGCTGGAGATGATTACGCCGGAAATCCACTATCACCGAGCTCAATGTTCTTGACTCAATTACACTTTGAATCCCATCTCTCTCTCTCTCTCTCTCTCTATCTTTTATGTTACAACTCTCACACTATGAACTGCTTAAAGAATTATAACAGATAACAACACTTATAGAAGAGAGAAAAAGAATCTTAGAACTTAATTGAAGAAGCAAGATGATGAGTCTGCCTCTGACCCGGTTTTTATCTCAGTCTGTCCTCATTGTGACTGAGATAAAACCCACCCGTGTGATGTGGGTTGAACCGTAAACTTGATCCAACGACCCATTATGCTTAATGGACCCTGAGCTGTTGACTTGCTCCTTTTCTTCTTTGACTTTTTGAAACCTTCTGTGTGCACCAGAGTGTTCTTTGAACTGAGTTAACTCTTTACTTGGATCATGACTACTACTTCAAGACCAAAACTTGATTGTGTGTTGAATGTACATTTAAATAACCGCATAAATTTATATGTTGTTTATGCCTAAAACAATGGATCAAATATCTGGTATATAAAATTGGACTTGATAAATAAATACAACATATTATAAAATTATTTTTCAAATGATCGACTATGGTCTTTCTCTATGGGACTCGAGCTTACTGTTTGATGACTGACTTCAGGATTATATGCCTTTGGCTTAATTCATTGTTTCCATTTTGTAGATGCATTCCTCTGTGTTTTTCAGAGAATATTTTTTATTATATCACCGCCGGATTGGGCAGTGTCTCCGTCATCTTTATTATCCAATCAGTCACAATGATTGATGAGACTCTAATTCCTTAACTGGTTAGTGCGTCAATACTTATCCAAAAAAATATACTCTTTTTGGTGGCTAGCCTTCTTTTTGTGCTAGATTCTTTCTTTCTATTGGGTCAGAGCGATTTGGGCATTACCATAAACAGTGCCCTCCCATTTTTCTTATTCGAACGCGGGAGAATAACCAAGCGTTTCAGTTTCTTTTTCCTTATTTTATTTGTTTTAAAATTGAAACTTTTCCTATTTGAAATCGACGGTCAGATTTAATGCTGCAACTCCTCGTGTAAGGGCTTCATTCTCCTATGTCGGAATCTCAACATCTTCTTTTTCTGGGATTTGGTATAATGCTTATGAAATTGATGATATCGTTAAAATTTATTTTCAAATCTTTTTTCTTAGAATGCATAGGATCACCACCCCATAACTTGTTGTCGTCAGAATCCTGTATTTCTTCTAGATAATTCCTAATTGTTTCAGAGAAAGTAGAAAAAGATTCTAAGCCCCGGACAACTTACTTTTTAAAATTGAGGCCCTCAATAACTTGACATAAAGAGTCCTTTTTCTTTATTGAAATTATACAAAACTAAACAAAATTAAACATAACTAAATGATAATAATAACTGACCTGAAATCCACTCCAATAAACTATTGGAATACATAAGAGTAAGAATATATATTCTCTCAATATACCATTTTTACTGTATATACAATATATCTAAATCAAATAAATTTAAAAAAATTTCCTTTATTTTCTTGATTTATTTTGAAAAGATCTAACTCATTTATCCAATATATATTTCTAAGATCGACGGTAGGTAAAGCTAGCGTGTTTTTATAAAGTGTGTAGGTTAGTGGCACCTCGGATGTTCGTGCTTGCTGCAACCGCCGCTTCGTCATCTTCTCAAACTCTAATTTCTACTTTTTCCTAGAGGTCATCATTTTTTGGCCTCTGTTTTCTCTGCCAATTCTTGTCTCTGCTTTTCTCTTCTCTCTTTTTACAGTTTTTTTTCTAAATCCACCAATGTCTTCCAATTCTTCTCCGAGTGTTTTCCATTATTTCACTCAGTGAGGTTATGGAATGTCTTCTGACGACCTGGAGACGTTCAGATCTCGCCATGACATCTCTTTGGATGTCGATCTTTTGGGTTCTCCCCCGATTACATGTATGTCTGGGCTTCAACGGATTATTTTGACCGTTGCGTGTTATCTTTCCCAATTCCTAAGTGCATTCTCATTCTCTTGGGAGAACTTTTTGTTGCTCTTAGTCAGCTATATCCTTCATTGCTTTACCAAACGCTGGTTCTGTTTACTTTGGCAAAGGAGAAGGGGGTTGCATTTAGTCCCCTTTCGTTTCATCCTATCTGCCCTTTCATGCTGCACAACTGTCGGGGGATACCTAAGCCTAATTATGTACTCCTTACTAGATTGGATCATAGGTACTCCAGAGCGCGATGATTAGTGGAAGGAGAAGGTTTTGGTTTTAAAAGTCTCTCGCTACTCTAGGCGAGAATCTTTTCGATATTGTCCTCTCTTAGTGAGGCCAAAAACTCGGTCGGCCTTCTGTGTTTGTTTGTTCTTCTCTTCCCCTTTTTGTTGTACCCCATAGAGCAGTATGCTTTGCGGAGCGCAAAGATAATGTTGGAGCTCAGGAAGGACAATTGCTCTTGGGGCTCCTTTCTACTAAGGGATCCATCGCGCTCTTTGTTCCTCTATTCCATTACTCATCGCGAGTGGCTCTTCTCGTTCTTTACTCTGTTCTCTGATTAGCTCTTACCGCCACAAAGGTATTATGTAAACATTTATCCTTTACATTGAGATTTTGCGTATGCTCGTGCTGATAGTCTTTTTACCTAAAAATGTTCTCCTCGTTTTTCAGGCTCTAGGCATGGTCATCTTTATTGTTTGTAGTGCTCTAAAATTTATCGTGATGATCGCCCTTTGGGCTTAAAGAGGGCCCGTGATTCTTCTTGCTATGGGAGGAATGATGGCGATGGGACTCCTGCTAGGAGGCCTGTGAACGTACCGAGGAGCCTTCTTCTAAGAGGTCTGGTGCTGATCCTGGTCGTCCCGAGGAGGGTCTTTGGAAGCTCCCGAACCGCCTGCTGGTGTTTGTTCTTTGGAGGCTCTTCGTAGCTTGATTATTTCTGAAGATTTCCTAGTTTTGTTTGTTCTCTGTATAGCAAAGGAGATATTCTTTAAGGAAGCCATGTCTGATCTTGGTTTGGTATGCTTCTGGTTTTGTTCATTTAATTTTTTAAACGATATGTTTTCAATCGTAAGGTGCTCCACTTTTATTTCTCTCTAGGTTGCTGGAGCCGTCGCCCCTTTCGTGGGAAGGTCTGAATCTCGCGAGTCCTTCTCTCCTCCCTTGGTTAGGGACAAACGCTTCTCCGATGGCCTTGTTGCTTCTATAGCCCAAATGTCTGAGAAGGGTGAAAAGATAGATGATGAATTGAAGCTTTTGACAGCGAGGTACCATTCTTCTGCCAAGAAGGTGGCTCGTCTAGAGAGGCACAAACGAGTATTAACCGCTTCTAAAGAAAAGGAGATTGAGATGGTTCTGGATGTCGCACATGCTCAAGTGGTGAAGCAGAATAGGGGAGCCTTGGAGAAGGGTAAGGAAATCTTTGACCAGAAGCTAGAAGAGCTTGAGTACGCTAAAGCTATTTCGGTCGTTGAGGCCCAATTAGAGATGGTCATCCGTTACCACGGTGGGACGTCATTAAAGATGACATGGATTACATGAGGTAGTGGCGTGTAGCTACTCACGCTTCTTTCCATGCGACGCGACCTTAATTTTCATGACTTGGGTGTTGATGCTCCTCAAGAGAGTCGGGCGGGATCTGTGCCCTCAGCTTCAGATCGTGATTCTGATGGAGGTCCAAGCTCTCCGAGGCAGAGGATGATTAGGGATCCCATTTGCACATTTTTAGTTGTGCTATAAATTTTGGTACCCCGATGGGTTTTTGTTGAACTTAGTTTATTCTTATTTGAACTCTGGTACTTTGGTGGGATTTTAGTTGAACTTGATTTGTTTTTTCTTTTTGACATGAATTTAAGGTTTGTTATTTTCTTTTGATCGCAATCTTTTATGAGCTAAGTAGATGGATGCGGGTTCGGCCTTTTCTCGTTTTCCAGTAATTTTTGGTGCATGTGCTGCGTTATGTTTTGTTGGCTTGTTTACTTGGCTCTTATCTTGGCTTATTTGCCCGATTGATTGTTTGGGCCTCTATTTGTATGGCCTGTTTATGTTTGGGTCTTTTCTTTTTATTCGGTCCGATTGTTTGCTCGAACCTTTTGTGGTTTTAGTTTTATTGTCTTTTTATTTGGACCTACGTGGGCTTTTTAATTTTTGGTGGGAGTTTTGACGTTGCTTTGTTTGCTTATCGAGATTAGTTCATCGCGATGGTTGAGATTTCTTTTGTTAATGGTTAAAGTCATGGGATCCTGAAGGATTTTCTATTCACTCATCCCTTCCCCTTCGTTGTCTCCAGAATCATATTTTAAGGTACTCATTCTTTCCTTCAATCTCTCTTTGATTTCTGATTTTTTGCTGACCAGATTCCGGTTTTTATGAGTGGTTCGAGGAATGATTTCATTAACCTGGAATATTTTACTAATTAGTCTCTTTCTGTAGAGAAGTTTTACATTGTTGGAGAGGAACTTTGTTATTAGCTCTGGTTTTCCATCGGTGCGAGGGTCCGATTCAATTTTTCCTTTTTCTCGTGAGCAAATTTCTTCTCCCGATGCTTCTAGATATCTTTGCTGTACTGCTCCAATGGTTAAGGAGACTTCTTTGTCGGGAAGATCTAAGCGTTCTTCAACTTGTAGGAATACTAGACCGTGGTTGCCAAAGGGCAAGCTAGATGTGGGTGGTCCCCATGTCCAGTCTATATTTACGAATGAGTCTATGGATCGGTGGCAGCGTAACCAAGGTATTATGTCCATGGCGTCCATCGCGCTTGACGCTCTGGGAGGTTGGTCTCCTGTAAGGGAACCTGAAGGTTACAGTTGTGCTTTCACCATCTTCTTCGAGAAGTGTTCTCTTTCCTTCGTGCTTCTTCGTATTTTGCTTCGTTTCTTGGTAGTTTGGGTTTTCCCTTATCCCAACTTTGTCCATCTTTTATTTGGGTTGTTCTGGGCTTGTTCATTCACGCTGTCGAGGTGGGGATTCCTTTCACTTCTGAGAATCTTTTCTCCCTTTACACAATCAAGCGTTCAGATGGTTTCCTTTATTTGTTGAATTGGAAATCGCAATTAAGGATTATCAAGGGGCTTCCAGATAAGGATTTAGATTGAAGCCACCATTATGTTTTCTTCAAGATCTCCTCGAGGACAGTTGGAGATGCTTCCCTGACATCTGTTCTGAGGAGTGGCTGGATACCTTTGGTCAGGAGAGTACTTTTTTCGAGTCTAATTTCTTTTGACTGATAGTTTTCAACCTGTGTTTTTTTGGTCAGGTGGTCTTTCTTTTCTCTTAGTTGGAGAGCCGTTGTGCTTTGTCACAGCGTTCAGAGCAGGCAAGTGCGAGTGGGACTCTTTCACTCTGGAGCGCATGAGGAAGTCCTTGGTCGATAATTGGGGTCACTACCTCTGTATCTGTTACGCGTCGCTCCCTCCTCCTAGTGCCCTGATTGCTCAGTCGCTGACTAGTCATTCGTCTGTCCCTATTATCGTGGCGACATGTTTGTTTCTAGTCATCGATAACTTTGACTGGCATGATCTGACTTTGCTTAATATGTATGTTTTTGCAGGTTCTTCCTCCGAAATGGCTAGCGGGAACCTGTTGCTTCGTTGGGAGCTTCTTTTTAAGCATTTATGTGATATGCCTTGCTTCTCGTGCGTTAGGGATGACATACCTTCTCCATCGGGTTCGCCTCAAGGGAACTTAATTTTCTTTAAGAATGTTGCGGGGTTGTCTCTGTCCTCTCTTCATGCCACCAAGCGTACTTATACCGAGACAGCTCCTGGCAGAGCAATCATGTTGGGAGAGTTTGGTCCGGCTAAGTCTTTGCCGACACTTAGGGAGCCTTTAGTAGTCGCTAGGGCTTTTTGCACGATCCGGGGGATTGATATTAGGAATTGGACGCATTGATGGTAAGTAGAGGTACATTAGGACTGATATTAGGAGTTTTCTCGAGTGAAGGTTCATGATCGCGAGAGCGACTTGATCGAACCATGATCCCCTCGCTTTGTATCAATTCCTGATTGGGTTGTTAAGAAACCAATTTTCTCCTTAGTTTAGCACCGATCACCGATCTTTTTCTGCCTTGCCCAGTCACTTACTTGCAGATTTTCCATTCAGATCTTGATTTGCTTTTTCATGCTTTCTTTTTGAATTTATTTTTGTCTTATTATCTTGGCTATTTTGTCTTATTCACATGCTTTAGATTGGTAGATTGTGACCTAATTTTTTACCCACCTTTGAGCTTGAACTAGTGATAACAAGGTTTCTAGCCTATGGGATCAAATCATTGAACATAGAGGTAATTAGGTGGGAATGTCAAACCAATACTAAGTGATTACTTGTAAGAAACTTATCTAATACTAGATTCTAGTCCAGATAACCTATCAATCTGTCACAAAGATAGGCTATATTTCTAGTGAGCTCTCAAACTAGCGCAAAGGACAAAATACACTACAAGAGAAAATAAAAACAGGACAAAACATTTAAAAACAGAGAAATGATCACAAAACAGAGCAGAATAATGACAATAGATAAATCTAGGATAATAGACATGAATCTAGAGGATAGGAGGTGATTGATCGGCGGTAAACTCACCGATCCAACCTCGCCAAGCTATATACAGTGATCTCTAGACCGGGACAAGCTAGACCCACCCATTCTCATGGTGAAGACCCCTTTCTGATCTGGCTGATCCATTACAACGCTAGCCGCAATCACGCCAGATCAAAAGCCTAAAGTCCAGCCCAATACATATAATGACTAATCCACATACTAGATTTCTCTTTGGTGGATCAAACCATCTCTCATATGACACTTGGTCTCCGATTTCCTTAGCGCTAGCTTTAAGTTTCGGTCCAAATCAGATCTCTCTTGATCAGGGAGAGATCGGCCTTAAGCTCGGTCATATGAGAAGAATCGGATCAGATCCATGTTTGCTAGGCAAGTGGATTGGAGATTTCACCTCCGATCTCCCTATCCTCGAGATCCACAAGGATCTACTCACTTCTCATGATTTGGAGTGGATGATCAAAGGAGATTTCATCACCATAAACATAAACAGCAATAAGAAAATAAACAACAGAAACTAAAGATGAAAATCAAATAAACTTAATGCATTGAACTTAAATCGGATTCAACAAAGTACCTTGAGAATCCTAAAAGAAAGCAACAACAAAAATAGAGAGAGTTTCTTTGCTAAAACATCAGATGATTCTATAGAATGATGATTAAAGGGTATTTATAGGGTCATTTGCATAACCCTAATGATCAAACCGACCTAAGTCAGTTAACCAAAAATCTTCTCTTCGCTGTTCCTTGGCGAGCTTGGACACCGAGGAGTGGTCTTACTCTGTCCTCGCAGGCTGAGGTCGAGTGGATGGTCCGAGTGTGATAAGTTGGTTCTCCCTCGCGGTAGATAGGTTGAGGCTGACAACTGAGGTTTCCTTCGGTTAGCGATTCGAGCGATCCTCGTCCAGCGAACCGCGAGGCAACAATCCGAGTCTGAGCAACTCGTTTTCCTTAGCAGCTGATTCCGATAACTTTAGCTCCAATTTAAGCTCCTTT
>OVBA01008901.1:0-11592 GCA_900406435.1 Lepidium aucheri | reverse complement strand
TGTTCGCAAGGCGAGTGGATCGGTGATTTCACCTCCGATCTCCCTATCCTCAAGATCAACAAGGATCTACTCACTTCTCATGGCTTGAGAGTGGAGGATTAGAGGAGATCTCATTAGTATAAACATAAACAACAATAAAATAAAAAGCATAAAGTAAAAGATGAAAATCAAATCAAAATAATTTAATTAAAGCTTAATCATAATCAACAAAGTACCCTAACAAGCATAAAAGATAGCAACTACAAAATAGAGAGAGTTTTTTTGGTTAAAACATCAGATAAAATGATAAGATAGAGATTAAAGGGTATTTATAAGGTCATTTGCATAACCCTAATGGCCAAACAAATCTAAGTCGGTCAACCAGAAATCTTGTCCTCGGAGTCCTTGCGCGAGCTTGGCACCGAGGAGTGGTTCTAAACTTCGCCCTCAGGAGTTGAGGCCGAATGAATAGTCTGAGTGTAATGGATTTTTTTCTCCTCGTAGCAGATAGGTTGAGGCTGGTGACTGAGGCGTCTTTTCCCGAGTGTTCCGAGCAGTCCTCGCCTGCGATCCGCGAGGTAGCGATCTGAGTTTGCATGACTTCTTTTTCCTAGCAGCTGATCCAGTCATCCTTAACTCCATTTTTAGCTCCTTTTCTGCTCCTTTTGCTCTTTTACCTAGATAAATTCCAAAACTCCAAATGCGAATGCGAGAAATGCAAAACCAACCTTAACGGATCTAAGTGCACGGAAAATCTAGCTAAACAGATGCAAAATAACCTATAATAAGACTCTAAAACCATAAAAAATCACACACATCACTCGTAGAAAGTCTCGGCATCGTTTGATGTACCAAAGCACACCATCTAACTCGTCATACCATTTTTCTTTCTATTTTTCAACCCTTTTCTTGATACCGTCTATTATCTGTTTGTTCGTTGTTTCGGCTTGCTTGGGTTTTTCGGTGTAGACTTTCTAACTCAGATATTCCATCGGCGCAAATGTTGCTGAATTTTACTGAGATTAACTGAGAACTGTTGTCTATGACGATTTAATAAGGTAAATCGTGTCGACATATTATGTTTTACATACGAAATTCAACATATCTTTGTCTTTAATCTGAGAATACCATGGGGCTTCGACCCACTTAGGGAAGTAATCGGTCATTACTAACATGAATCTCTTTTGCCGAGACAATGGAAAAGGTCCGACCATGTCCATCGCCCAGCACATGAACGGGTAAGGCATTATAGAAAAAGTCAACTCCTTGGTTGGAGCGTGAATTATGTGTTCGTATTGTTGACACTTATCACATTTAGCTGCATATTGCTCGCAATCTTGTGCCATCATGGGCAAAAAGTACCCGAGAATGTGAATCTTCTACACAAGTGACTCTCCGTTAGTGTGATTTTCCCCGGCTCCATCATTCATTTCTTGGATAACCTTTCTTGTCTTATCGCCATGAATACAAGTGAGCAAAGTACAGTTCATACTACAACGATATAATTTTTTGTCAATTTGCGCATAGAAAGCGCACTTGGCTTTGAGCCTCAGTGTTGTCCATATGTCTTCTGGTACTTCACCCTCAATGATGTAAGTAAGTATCTCGTCTCGCCAATCGCTTAACTTTGCAATGGGTTGGGATGGATCAGGCATTTCAATATTAGGTTCTTTCTAGTCAGATTATGACTATAGACCTGTGCTATGAAGATGAGCCCTCGACGAAGAGCTTCCAAATCTGCAGAGTTACTTCTGGTTCTAATGGTTCCAAATCAAGAACCAACTCCATCAAAAAGTCTGCTAAAACCTTAGATTTTGTGCTTGTTCTGCCTTTGTACTTGATTCATGCTCCCTAAGTTCTATAGCCCACTTGGTTAATCTTCTTGATTGATTTGGACTACTAGGATTGTCTGTAAGGGATGGTTAGTGAGAACGACGATTATGTGAGACTAAAAGTACGGTCTTAACTTCCTTTCCGAGATAACAACTGCTGAGGTGGGTTTCTCAGTTGTTGAGTATCGAGATTCTGCTCCATCATGAGACTTGTTGGAATAGAAGACTGGTTGTTAAACTCCTCGATCTTCAAAAACTAGCATGCTACTTATTGTCGATGCTGAGATCGCAATGTATAAGTAGAGTAACTCTCCTTATTCGGGTTTTGCCAAGATTGGTGGCGTTCACAAACACTCCTTTAACTCAGAAAATGCGTTCTCGCACTCTCCATCCGACTTGAAGTTCTTATTCCTCTGCAATGGCAGATAAAAGGGGAAACATTTATCTGTTGACCGAGAGATGAAGCGTTTTAGCGCGGTAATTTGTCTGGTAAGCCTTTAGACTTTTTGCATGTTCCTTAGAGAAAGCAGCTCTTGAAGTGCTTTAATCTATTTCAGGTTTGCCTTAATTTCCTGCTGAGTTATGACATAGCAGAGAAATTCTCCCGATGTTACTCCAAAAGTACACTTAGCCGGGTTGAGCTTCATCTGATATTCATTTAGAGTTTCAAAACATCGAGCTAAATAATCGACATAATCTTTGACTATTCTGAATTTCACTAGCATGTTGTCAATATACACATCCATTATCCGACCAAGTTATTCAGCGAACATCTTATTAACGAGTCATTGGTAAATCGTTCTTGCGTTTTTTTTAATCTTAAAGGCATAACTTTATAGCAATACGTCCCTCGTTCAATTATGAACGATGTTTTTTTCATGTCTTCCGGGTGCATCCTAATCTGATTATATCTCGAGAATGCATCATGAATAACAGGAGCTCATTCCCTGTTGTTGCCTCGACAATTTGGTCGATATTTCATAAAGGAAATCTATCCTTTGTGAATGCATTATTCAAGTCGGTAAAATCTATGCAGACTCGTCATTTTCAATTCTGCTTTAGTACTACGACCGGGTTGGCTAACCACTTGGGATACTATACTTCAACGATGGATCCTGCATCGGTTAACTTTTTGACTTCATCAATCACATCTTTAGTCATCTTGGGACCAAGCTTCCGTCTTTTCTACTTAATTGGTGTGTACATCGGATCAGCGTTCAACTCATGGCTTGATATTTTGGGTAGATCCTAGGCATGTTTTTCACTGACCATGCAAACATTTTCACGTTTTGCTCCAAAGTTGGATTAATTTTTCTCCGATATCTTTATCTAAATTGACCCTGATGCTGATGCACTTTGCCGAATCTATCAAGTCGATATTGGCAAGTTTGACCGTTGATTGATCCGACTTTTTGGGAGCAGGGAATTCTGAAATGGCTCTACCACTAATGGATGTTGTGATCATGCAAGACTTGTTTTGCAGTTTCAACTTGATGATGAAACATGTCCAAGATATCTTTTGGTCTCCTCGTAGTGTGTAGACTCATTGGTCAGTTAGAACTTTCACGCATTGATGGTAGTTTGATAAGATGGCTTTCATCACGTGTATCAATGGAGTTCTGAGAATCATGTTGTAGATCGACGTTTTGTCAACCACTAACAACTTGATCCATATCGTAATTCTTGCAGCTTTAACCGATAACTTGAAAATTCATATTACCTTGATCAAACTTCCATCAATGCAGTCAAGGTTCTGTCAACCGGCTTGACTTTGATATCCGGGAGTGCAATTTTATCCAGTGTCTTCTTGAAAATCAAATCAATTGACCTTCCCGTATCAATGAGTATACAAGATACATCGCAATTAGTAACTCGGAGTTTCACAACAACGATTATATTGGAATCATACTCCTTCGAGATCTATCCTGGTGAAAGCAATTTTGGTATCCACCGACTTTAAGTGTTCGGTTTGAGTTGAAGGCTTGAGGTTAACTGTGGCTACTACCTTCCTCTTGTATTTCTTGATTGACCTTATGGTATCGTCGCAAGATTGCATACCTCCCATGATGACAACAACGTCTATTCTCGGAGATCCTGGCTCGGAAATCTCCACTTTGTTCCTTGTGCGTTTTGGTTTTTCCATCTCGGCTTTCTCTTGAGTTGCTAATTTGTAGGTTGTCTCTCGTAGTTCAGCCTCTTTTTGCTTTTACATTCTAAATTTCTGAGTTTCTTAATCAGAAATGCTCAACTCGCCTTTGCTAAATTTCTGGGCAAGTAGCTATTTCAATTGTTTGCACTTTGAAGTCGAATGGCCGGCTTGATTGTGGATCGCACAATACTCGTTTCGGTTATAACTATTGTTCCTTGACTTTTTACCAGCTAGGCCGCTAACTTCTCCGACTTGAAAAGTTGTTGAGGTATTTGTCCTTCCTCTATTGTGATGTTGTATTTGCTCTTGGTACTCCTCTTTTGGCTCTTATGCTCCAGACTCGCGCTGAGTTTTCTGATACTTGGCAAGGATTTGTTTTCCTCGATGTACTCGGCGTGTCTTGCTGCTTTGCAAAGAGCATCCAAGACTATAGTTGGCCAATTTACGAAGAGGTCTCTCCGTAATGCCTCGTCACTGATCATCCCAGTTCTCAAAGCTTCAATTACCATATTGTCACTAACTTTCGCTTTAGTCATTATTTTCGGAAGCGTCCGAGATACAATTTCAGAGTCTTGTCGTATCCATGCTTTAAAGATCATAACTATACCGTTGACGTGTCCTGGTTTACGAATATTGTGTACTTTTCATGAACAATTCTACCAATTGATTCAAGCCCTCAACTAACCCTATTGACCGCTCTATAAACTACACCAGAGCATCACTCGTCAAATTTATAGCAAAAAGCTGACAATACGCTGCGTCTTCTGATTTGGATGGTAGCTTGTTCCACCCATCGTAATGTTGAACGCATTCATAAACTCCAATGGATCCGTTGTCTTGTCATACAAAGGACAGTGTAATCTCGGTCCTCAGTTTACCGAGATCCTTCTTAGTCGAAGTGAGAATGGAGGGTTACAAGCTTGGGCCAAGATCCGTCTAATTTCTAGCGTCGAGCTGGTCGCTTGATGGAATTACAACCTCATCTTGTTCATCATTCTGAAGACGGTCGCAGCATCTAACATCGGTGGCACTTGTTGCACGAGAGCATTCTGCGCAGAAGGCTAACCATGTCTCGAGTTATTGGTCAGCTGTGAACTCGGTATATTTTGTAACAAGTTCCTTTGCACACTGGCGAGTACTTCCTCATTTGGCCTTCCGAATTGTATTGGTAGCGGGCTGGTTCTGCTCATCTTGGCCCTTGTTTTAATCTGTCTGAAGCGTTCGGTGTTTCTTTGATCTGTTGTGTCATGTAGTGCTAACAAGTTCAGCACCAGATTCTCAAGTGATGGTGGTTCTACGGGTAATCCAGGGAGTTCTGTGACTCCTCCAGATTCTTCTTGGTTGTTTTTTGGGGTTTGAACAGGGTTTAGAGTTAACCTGTGAATTGGGATCTTCAACTCTTTTCGCGGGTGAGTGAGCTGTAATGTTGTCCCGTGACATTGCGATTAGCGATCTCCTTATTTCTTGTGTGTAAAGAAATCCTTCGATGCCTTCTCCACAGACGGTGCCAATTGTTCGAGCAGGATTTAACACAATCGTTCTAAAACAAGCTCGGAATTTTAGAGAGAAGATGGGTAAGAATTTTGATCAATTCAAAGAATAAGGAGATTGCCGAGTATGAATGAATTCCGAGTTATTTTATTACTTGTGCATGAATCCCCATAATTAGATCCCTCTTTTGAAAGACTTTACCTCTATTTATAATGTATAGAGCCGGTTAAAATCGATTGAAAATGAGAAAGATTATATTTCTGTTTAAATTCAAAATAATCTAAAAGATCTTTACTAGATTTTCGAAATTTTCCTTATTGGAATAGGAAAATTTCCATTTTTCTTGTTGATGACATGATGTCTAAATTTCTCCTTTTCTAACGAGTTGCCGAGAATGAGTTCTTCCGAGTTGGTAGTGCATATCCAGAAAGAGTCTTCAGCTGAATCGTCGAGATGAATCTTTAGCTGAGTTATCGAGTTTAATTCTTAGAAATTCTTTAGACATTATTTATTTTTCATGGATCGAAGTAGAATCTTAGATCCACGTCCAATACTGGTTATCATTTTTCATTTGATTCATAATAAAAATTTTATCATGGTTAGTAAAAAAGATTTCTAAGCCACATGGATGAGGCATTAACATTGTTTACATATTAAAATAAGTCTAAATTTATAGATATCAAACTTATTTATTGCATAATGAATTCATTTTTAAAAGAAACTTGAGAGTATGACAAAATTTTATAATGATAGAATCGATATGATGGATTTCATTAGGAAATCGTTTCAAACAACATTTTCAAAGAAAAGGAACTTATTTATGGTTATTTTAAAAATTATTTTCAAAATGAGTTATTTATGATCATTTTGTTTGTAAATATAAATGATCTTTTATTTTTGTATTTTACTTATAACTATTGTTAAAGGAATAGTATATGATTAATGTTACTGGCTCAAAAGGATTAGTTATTTGTTTATATTTAAAAAAAATAGTCATTTGTTAGTATGTAAATATTATTTTAAAACTAATAGCTATAACATCTAGTAATAATTAGTTAAATCAAATTTTACATACTAATTTTTATCTCATTATACTATTCAACCGTGACATTGTTACCAATACCAATCAATATAATTTTCAAAAGATTCTTGTTTTAAAACCTCTTTTGCGAGCTACTATCTTCAAACAATTTCCTTTTATTTTATCACAAAAAGTTGTTTCAAACCGTATTACTAATTAGAACAAATGTTAATGATTGTCAAATTTGTCAAATAAAGTTATTTATTTTTTTGGTCAAGATACGGGATCATGTCCTAATTTATTCATAAAATAAAAAACGATCAAGACGACATCACAATCTGCCAAGGAAAGGTTAAACCTTGAGCATCCTCGGCTAATAAAACCTTAACAACATTAGGTTCGACCACAAAAGCATGGTAACCCATAGATAAAACAAAAGCATGGTTAGCCAGGTCATCCGCCACATGGTTTACCTCTCTAAACACATAAGTAACATGGACATTTCAGTCCTTTGATAAAAAGGCATGACACAACCGTATTAGGAAAGAAAGAGGATGTGAATCATCAGTCCCCCTCGTTAAGAATTTTACAACTATCGCTGAGTCAACTTCCAGTATCAGATGTGTAACCTTCTTCTCCCAAGCCAAAAATAAGCCGTACTACACAACCCATAACTCATCTAAAGGAGTCGTACAACGTCCTAAGTTCAGCGAGAACCCCCAAGCCATCGACCCTCTTTATCGCGTAAGACACCATCCGTTGTGGCGAGCCCAGGATTGCCCCTCGAAGCACCATCGGTATTAACCTTCATCCACCCATTGTCAGGTGGAGTCCACGAAACCAAGATCTCCGATCGTACTCGATGCAAGCTGTGATTCGTTATTGCCATATTTGCCTTGTGTACCTCAATAGCCTTATCACAAACAAACTTGGTCCGGTCTCGACAAACACCAATGATATTAAACACATAGCCGCACCGCCACTTCCAGCTCCACCAACTTGTCATAGAAAATATTATAGCCCAAGGGCAGTCCGCATTACTCGATGTATTCCCAAGATTCTCATAAAGCCATGTAAGTAACGTACTTGAGAAAAAAGAAGTCTGCCTACCATGCGGTACCAAACGTCGCCAAATTCATTTTATCGAAGGACAATCATGGAGGACATGTAGAATTGTTTTGTCCGCTCCCCTACACACTGAACAGACTCCTGAATCACTCATATGGCATCTTTGTCTTTCAATATTTGTCAAGATCGCTTAATTCCCTACAAGCCAAAGAAATAGGTATATGTGTTCTGGTACTTTAGTATGCCACATCCTAGAATACAAAGTTGACATGCATGGGCGAGGACTTGTATCTTGAGTGAGAAACTCGTAATCTGTTTTTACCAAAAATTTATCATTCCCAGTAAAACCCTAACAGATACAATCACAAATACATGTTACCACGTCCACAACATATGCACTAAACAATAGCTGCACTTCCTCTGGTAAAACTATTCAATAATATCCCTATTCCACCCACGACTCATAGACCACATATCAGAAACCTTCTTATCCATATAACCATCCGATAGATTCGCAAGAGCATGATCTTTCAATGCTGATCCCGTCAACCATTTGTCTATCCAAAAAAGTGTTTTTTTACCATCCCGAATGACCCAATGCATACCCAGGAGAACAACCGCTTGAAGACCGAGCATAATACTCTTGAAAGTTGAGGAATGAGAACCTAATCGTCTAAGCAAGCTGATATCTTTAACATTTCCAATCCGATATTTCGATCGCAACAATACAGCCCAAAGACTGGAATAATCATGTAAGAGACGTCACCCAAGTTTAGCTAAAATAGCTTGATTCATTTGTCGAGAAAGTCGAATCCCAATTCCACCTTCGGACTTCAGCCGACAAACCTTCTTCCAATTTACCAAGTGAATACGTCGCTAGTCATTTGTATCACCCCAAACAAAGGATCTGGAGATCCTATCCAAGGACCGCAAAGTCGAAGCAGGTAACATACAAGTACTCATAGTATGTACTGGGATTAATGATAAAATAGACTTTTTAAGCGTCACCCTACCCGCAAGACTCAAGGTGCAATTTTTCCATCCCGCAAGTTTTGAAGATACCCGAGCAAGTATGTCTCCAAATGTATCTTTATTGATTCTTTGTTGCATAACAGGTATCCCTAAATACTTGCCCAAATCTTTTGTAGAAGTAATCCCACTTGCCGAGCTTATTACTGCTTCCAATTCTCTTGAAACATTCTTAAAAAAATAAATTTTGGACTTTTCTAAACTGACCTTTTGGCCCACGGCCGTACAAAACCATTTGAGCAACATTCCGTATCACATGAATTTGCTCGACGGATGCCTTTGCAAACAAGATCAAGTCATCAGCAAAACATATATGTGACAATAGGGGTCCTCCACAAGCAAGGCGTATCGGTTACCAAGATTTCTCAAAAACGACAGATTCAATGAGGTGACACAATCTCTCCAAGCACAAAACAAAAAGATAAGGAGACAAAAGATCACCTTGTCGTAGACCCCTCGATGGTTTAAAAGGTTCTGTTTTTTCCCCATTACACAATAACGTCATCTCGGGACCAGAAAAAGCTTGCATAATCCAACTTGTCTATCCATGCGGTAACACAAGTGCTTGTAGAGTGTCTTCCAAGAAATCCCAACGTATTTGGTCATATGCTTTTTTCAAGTCCAATTTTAATAGCATCCATCCTTTGCGACCAGATTTTCTTCTCATGGAATGAACAACCTCTTGAACTACTACAACATTATTTGTACTAAGGCGTCCTGGAATGAAACTAGGTTGGGCTAGGCCAATAATTTTCGGCATTACAGACTTCAAGTGAAGAACCATTGTCTTGGTGATAATCTTGAAGAAAACATTACTTAGACTAATGGGACGGAATTAAGTAATAGATCCGGGTTTCCCCACCTTCAATATCACCATAATCAAGGAGTCATTTGTACCTTTAGGTAGCCGACCACTGTCAAAAAAATCTAGAACAAATTTCAAAACTGAATTCCCCACCACCTCCCAACAAGATTGGTAGAACACCGGTTGAAACCCATCCGTACCAGGAGCTTTGTATTTTCCCATGCTTCGCATCGAATGCTCAATCTCAGCCAAGGTAAAGGGTGTAGCAAGAAACACAGTATCCGCTGCAGAGAGCTTCACGAAGCCATCACTTGGTAAAGACACCTGCGCTCCAACCACATCATCTAGAGAGTACAATCGCCTATAATAAGCAATCGCCAAACTCTCTAATTCTGTACTATCTGAGACCCAAAAACCATCATTATCCTTCAAGTTATCAATCCGATTTCTCTTTCTACGAATAACTGTAGATGTATGAAAGAACAATGTATTTTGTTCACCCAAATTAATCCATTTCTCACAGGATTTTTGAAACCAAACAACCTCTTCTTGTTCCAGGATAATATCAAATTGTTTTAAGAGCTCTTTTTCCTGGGCCAGTAACCTGTCCAAAACAGCTACATCCAAAGCCTCTTGAACTTGTCTAATCTCGTCTAGAACACTCTTCTTCCTCCTCATAACATCTCCAAACACCTCTTTGTTCCAGCGATGCAAGTTACATTGCAAGGATGTAAGAGCTCTCAGTGTCGAGACATTGGGATTCCAAGAGTTCCACATGAGTTTCTTAAAACCATCATGGAGTAACCAAGCTGCTTCGAACCTAAACGGTCTCCTTCGTGGGTCTTTAGAAATATCTGGGCAGAGTTGGACATAAAGCGGCAAGTGATCAGACAACAAAAACGGCAAGTAAGAAACACAAGCTTCTTGCCACTTAAGTCTTGTTGAGGCCGAACATAGTATTCGATCCAATCGTTTCGCTATACATGTACTCTCATGACGACCACGCCGCCAAGTAAAATGACTTACTTTATAGCCCAAGTCAATAAGACATGATGCATTAATCCACTGACCAAAGGCAAGAGAGTCTCCAGACAAACTGCCACTGCCACCGCTATGTTCATCTATATGGAAAATCGTATTAAAATCACCACCAATAATTACAGGTTCCAAAATTCCCAAGACAACCTCCGGCAACTTGTCCCAAAGCTCCGCTCTTTGACTCACCGAAGGAGCCACATAAACGGCAATCACCTGAACAATCTCAGAACCATCCTCCAAATGTAAGTGAACAAACTGCTCACAAGATTCCTCCACTGTTACATTGCCTAAACCATCCCGCCATAACAGCCAAATTCCACCACTTTGCCCAATAGCATCAACACGAAAAGAGTTCTGAAACCCTAAACCCCTACATATACGATCAATATTCCCACCTCCAGCACGAGTTTCAAACAAAGCAACTAAATCCGTCTTGAACTTCTTCAAGAGATAGCGAATCGAACGAAAAAAAATTGGGTTTATTTGCCTCCCGGCAGTTCCAGAAAAGACTATTCATCATCAATAAGAAGTAAAAGATGAAGTGAACTACCAGGGCACACCATTGCTGGTCAAATCCGCTGTTGTACTATCCAGCACCACTTTCTGCATATCCATCGCACGAGAAGCATCAATTTTCTGTGGCGAACACGGTTTCGCGGACTCTTAACTTGTATCCCCACCAGTATCCACAGTTTCTTCAGTAGACGTCTGTTGATGCTAGAACTCAACACTCGTTATCGAATTGTGGAACTTCGAATCGAAGACTTTATTAGAACGAAATCGGATTACAAACAAAGGCGAAAGTAATCTTTCAAGCTCTAGGACTCTTTTCTCTCATTTTTCTTATGTTTTACTCCTAGGTGTCGAACTATTATTTATAGGTTTTTGCTCTAGGGTTTTGGAAAAGATCCTCTCAAGATTCTCTNTCGGCTATGCTCTCCCGGCTTCTCGTGCTCGCTCCTCGGACGCTGTGAAGCTCGCTTTGTCACCTGCTCGGCGAGGCCCATCTTCCCTTGTTCTTTGTTATTGGGCCTCTTCAGGCTTTTGGGCCTGGTACCAACAGGAGCCCCCCAGCTTTTGAAGCGGTTTAGTCAGTTCGGAAGCGTATTATCTTGGAGATTCTTTCCCCTTTTTTTTATTTTGTATCCTAGAGGATCCAGGTTTTTCCATTTTGATAAGC
>OVBA01008900.1:0-11595 GCA_900406435.1 Lepidium aucheri | reverse complement strand
CTTAGGCCAAGTGCGCGCTGCATACCCAACTTACAATGAAGAACAAATACAAAAAATAAAGGAGGACGAGTACACGGACTAGTTAAGATATTATGTATGTAATATTTTGTTTTGACAAAAGTTAGGAAATCAATGCATCTATTCAGGTAAAAGTATAAACATTTCAAATTCAATACGTTAGGTCACACAAGCCACTGCCTTAGGAAAAGCTTTTCCCACATGGTTGGAGGATTTCGTCAATGGTCCTTTGCTAATCGCCAAATCATTTCCAATGTACTTTACTCCGGGTTACAGATTCAAGATTGCGAGGCCAGGCAGGAGAAGACCTACTACTGACAACAGAATATCTTCTACTTCGAGCGATATGGTGTATTATGGTGTTCTGAAAGAAATTCTGGAGGTCCATTACCCGGGGTTGCTAGACTTAAAGTGCATTGTCTTCTACTGTGATTGGTACAATCCTTTTGTTGGAGTCGGGGTACGGGTTGATGAATTTGGGGTTACTTCTATAAATTCAAGAAGGAAATTACCTAAGTACGATCCGTTCATCCTTGCATTACAGGCAGATCAAGTGACATACCTCCCATATCCACGGGTATCTAGATGTTCTGATGGGTGGATTACTGTGACATCAACCCCGCCTAGGGGAAAGATGTTTGATAATTTTGACCGCGATGCCATGCAACAAGCCTCACTTGGAACCTTAGAGCCATTGGATATCTCACTTCAGGTTGATCTATGTGTCAGTATAGCGTCACAAGCAATAGGGACGGTCCATTATGTCTCCGACAATGACGGTGAAGAATTTGGTGCAGACTTTTTAGGTAGTTCAAATGGCGAATCTTGTGATGAAGAGAACAATTTCTGATTACTACATACGGTTTACTGCCAAATATATTTGTTATTTGCAGATATTTGCATTTTGCTATATTGTACGGGTTTCATATTTATGGACTTTTTAATGTCGAACATTTTAACTTTTTTATAAAAAAAAAATTAGATAGTTTACCAACAGTTGGACATTTTTAATTAATCATAAAACGTAGACATTTAATTACTACATATTGAAATGAAAGGGAAGTGCAACAGATTGAATTGAACTAACACAAGCAAAGCATTTAGTCAGACATACAAACAACTAAGGAGCTTAACACATGTCGTCAATATGCCAGCAGAACGATAACGCAAAACAGTGCTTGCAAACAGTACGAATGTCCTCGTGATCAAATCGACAGGCCGGTGTGTCTGCCAAAGTCCCACACCTTAGCAATCCACGATACAGACCCCTTTCTAGGTTGCCCATAGCTTGTATCTGGTCACATACTTGATATCCAATGTAGCTTGCCTCTTCTATGTTGGGGACGTGTTCAAGAAATGATTCGAAAACAGGTTTACCCACAGCTTTGTTACCACTGATGCATAGAAATACAGCACACGCAAAACGAGCATACAATAGATGGGGTGCAGCATTGATTAGGTAATTAATACCTGTTTTTAAAGGACCCGTAGTTGCAAGGATTCTTAAACCAACAACGTACTGTGCGGTTATTTTGCCAACATGAAAACAACGGGTTAGGAATGTTTTGTACATAGATCCTGGAGCACCGAGTTGCGGGATGAATATGAACTCATCAATGTCGACATGGCGAAGCACTTCTGCAGAGTATACCATGTTTTTGAAATCAGGACCAGCGAATAAAAAACCCCTTAACTCCCTAAACCCATGTTCACCAACACGACGAACAATGTCGGAAATTATATCTAGTGGAAGGAAACTCATATGTTAGTAGTTTTTTGATATTACAACAAGGTAGAAAGCATCATTATTTATAGAGGAAAAAAACCGTAGGAAGCCGTAGGTTATAAAACCTACGAAAACTGATGGCATGCATAAACCGTCGGTTTCCATAGGTTTAGAAACCTACGGAAACCTACAGATCACGAGTAAGTAATGTGAACTGCGGAAATGACTCGTCAAGTCATACGAGAAGTGTTGCAGTTGCTAAAGTCAGGGGTGTGTAATACTTTATCTGGTCACTTCAAGTCAGAAACCGATGGAAACCGATGGAAACCGACCGCGTGCTAAAGCGGACGGCTCCTGTCGGATTGCACAACCTACGGAAACCGATGGCATGTATAAACCGTGGGTTTCGGTAGGTTTAAAACCTACGGAAACCGATGACTTTAGCATTCGGTCAGTTTCTGTAGGTTCTAGAACCTACGGAAACCCACGGCATAATCTTTTCTGACTTGAAGTGGCCAAAAAGGTATTACACAATGGTCTTTGACACTTCTGCGTTGATATGACGACTCAATTCCGCGGCTGAGATTACTTACTTGTGCGCTGTAGGTTACCGTAGGATTTAAAACCTACGGTAACCCATAGTAATTGCATGCCATCGGATTCCGTAGGTTTGTAAGCCGACGGGATCCAACCACTTTAGCTTTCGGTCGCTTTCCATCGGTTTCTGCTACCTACGGAAGCCGATGCCATGCTGTTTCTGTGGGTTGCCATAGGTTTTAAAACCTACGGAATCCGATGGCATGCAGTTATCGTGGGTTGCCGTAGATTTTAACCAACGGAAACCTATGGCTTTCAAAGGCCGTGGGTTTCCGTACGCTATATAACCTACGGAAACCAACGGCTTCTACCTATAAATAAGTGAGTCATATAGTTAGATTGACACACAAATAAGAATAACAATGTCTTTCTTACCTTATGAAATAGTTCATGATATTGTTCGTCGTGTGGGAAAGGAAGGATTTCGAGAGTTAAAAGGTTTTATTGCCGCTGGTCGCACTTTACAAAAAATGGTTAATTCACAAGAGGTGCTGCGCCATGTGGACGTTACTGAGTACATCTTCAACACCCACCTTGGTGAACTGTCCTCACCGTTTTGTCGATTTCTTGAACGATGCAGAAATGCTGGGAATCTTACTGCTCAATATGTGGTCGGGTTACGAATTCTTACAACAACTGGACCATCACAAGAAGGTATTAGTCTTCTATTAAATGCAACACCACATCTTCTCTATGCACGTTTTGCAACTGCTGCATTTCTCTGCCTATGTGGTAATAAAGATGTGGGACTACCAGTTTTCAAATCATTTCTTCAGATGGTTCCAAATATTCATGAAGCAACCGGGATTGCATACAGAGTATGTGACCAGATACAAGATATGGCGATTCCGGGTAGTCATCTTTATCGAGGGAGGATCAGCTTTACAGAGGAATCCATACCTGCATGTGGTTTTAATCACCGAGGCGGACGTACTGTTTACCACCACTGCTTTGGCCTGTCTNACTGCTTTGGCCTGTCCGCCACTTGGATGATAATGGATCTTATTTAGTTTATTTATATGTATTCATGTCTTGTTATTTTATGTTTTGTTAAAAATTATGTTATATTAAGTAGACTAATATAATGTTTTAATGTGGTGTAATGTTCTGTAATGTGCCTTCTAATGTTTTATAATTTCAGTAATGATATTTAAAACTCTAAGCGTAATAATTTATTTTCAGATATAATTTATTTACACTAACTATTTATATATATAATCGAGTTTAGTAATTTGCGTAACAAAATTTAACAGAAGAATGAATAACAAAGAATGTAAGTTACGTTCAATTAGTCACCATTACGTATTTTAAAAATATACTCACAAAAATTATAGTTGTAATGGCAACAATTAATTAAAAAATAAAATAAAAAGAAGGGTACCCATTGGTTTCCGTCGGGTATAAACCGACCGAAACCAATGGACAATTAGGGTTTTCGGTTCAACGGAACCAACCAAAATCGACGGGTTTTAATTAGACCCGACGGGAATCGACGGAAACCAACGGCCCTTCACTTTATCTTCTCCGCAAAACCTCTTCTTCTCCTCCAAAAATCCGCTGCTCAAGGAGAGAACACATCTCAAAATATCGATGGTTTCACTCCTATCTCATCGCCGACCTTCATCATGTAAGTAACACCCCTTTTCCTTGTGTGTTTATCATTACATTGGTAGATTTATAGGATTTGGGAATAAAATTAGAAAACCTCAAAATTAGATCCAATTTTTTGGTTGTTAGAAACGGTTTAGATTGTAGATTAAAGGTTATAGTTCTTGTGGCATAAGTTTGTACTCGAAATCCGGCGAAATCCGTGGTTATTTCGAGTGATCCAAAAAATTTTGTCCCAAAATTTTTTTTTTTATGAAGAACATTTTTTTTGTTTGAAAAACATTTTTTTTTAAGAACAAAATTTTTTTATGAAGAACACGTTTTTTTGTATAGAACACGGTTTTTTTTATGAAAAACACGTTTGTTTTTTTGGAAGAACATAATTTTTTTACGAAGAACAAGTTTTTTTTATGTAGAACACGGTTTTTTATGAAGAACACGTTTGTTTTTACAAAAAAAACACATTTTTTTTTTACAACACAATTTTTTTTTCAAAAACACGGTTTGTTTTTGGTTTACAAAGCATATTAGTAGTTTTAGATTATTCTACAAATTTTGAATAATGTTTAAGTTAATTAAAAATAGAATTTAAATATATATTTTTAATAAAATATACAATTAGAATATATTACATTTGGTAGTTTTATCATAAATTATATAAGTTAAATTAAACAAAGTATTTTAGTATTGCTGTTAACCCAAACATTTTGTTTTTCACGGATATTACTTATGATGGATTTCATCGATTTCGAGGTCGGTGACCATCTGATTCGGATAGAACTCCGAGTCTGGATCGAACTCTGCCATCCCACGTCCCGAAGACGCAGTCCGGGCCTTCGTCCAGCACTCTGCCGAATAATATGACACTAGCTGAGATTATGGCTATGCCTGGGCGTGATCACCTTAAGTTCCTCGATTCTACGATGGAGACTCCTGGATCGTCATGGTTAGTGTTTTTAAATTTAACAATTATTTTACTTCCTATTTCGCAAATGTATTTTAACTTCACATTTTTTACAAGGTTTCGGTACGAGGGTGAGATAGTTACGTTGGTGAAGCACATGATACATGAGCAGCTCGATTTTGCATATCCAACATACAACAAATTTCTGTTATGGCTAAAGGACCAGTGGTTCAAAACTTTTGCTGTAAGTTCATATTTTAGTATTCAACATTTATTTTAACATTAAAATTGCTATTTATTACATTTATTGTAATTCCCAGCAACATTTCAACTGGGAAGCCCAACACACGCCTCGGGTTCGGAAGAAGTTTGACGAGCAGTGCAGTATCTCCTACAGCAACCACGTGTACGCCTGGAAGATTGGATGGGAGAGAGATCCGAACACGAAACCATTCGGATGCCCGCTATCCCGGGTTCCGGAGTTCATAGAATATTGGACTTCTCCAGCGACTCAGAAGATCTCCGAGCGCAACAAGAAAAATAGGCGCGGTGGGAAAGATGTGACAGTCCCAACTCCCGGTACTCACAACGCCGGATGCCACACATTTGAGCGTGTGGAACAAGAAATAGTAAAGTTAATTTTGTTAAATATTTTCATGTGAATTTCTCATATAAATTTAACATTAACTTGACCTTTTTGTAGACAGTAAAGAACGGATGCGTTCCGGATTGGCTAAGCCTTATGAAGGGCTATCACACGGGGAAGAAATCCGGGAAGATCGAGAACCCGGAAGTGCAGGAGCTGGTGGAGAGGGTCGAGCATAGGAAGGAAGAGCTCGAATCTCAGATGAGTCAGAATGGAGTCGGGCCATCAACTCCTCTATCTCGGAATCAAGTCAACGAGATCGTCATTGAGATTTTTTTTATTCAATTTACATAATTTCCACACATTTATGTAAGTTTTAATTTAAGTTATTCTTTATTTAATTATTTTGTAGGAAGCCCCTTGCAACAAGGGACGCCGACTCGGATTCGGTAAACTCGTGACAGCAGATGGAATGCTTGCGAATGTTGATCTCACGCAGGGATTTAGTCTGATCCAGCGCGAACGGCAAGAGCTGGTCAACCTCAGGTTGGCCCACGACGATATGTCTAGAGAACTCAAAGAGACAAAGGAAAGGACGGCGAAGACTGAAGAACACATAGCCTACCTTATGCGCCTATTCAACGCTCCAGCGAGTTTACCAAACGACAGCGAGACCCAAAATCCAATGGGCTTTTAGTTTATGTAGAATTTTAATTATGTTTTCTGTATAATATTAAACATAATTTTCGTATTATTTTAAATATTGTTTTCATACATTATTTAAAACTATTTTCAATTATTAAATATTAATTATATTTAAAATTAAATTAATTTTAATATATATTTTTTATTATTAAATATGAAAATTAATTATTATCATTATTAATATACACTTACGAAGGCCGACGGAAGCCGACAGTGCTGAATTGACGACAATCAACGGCACTTCACCGCTGGCAACCAACAGGTGGTAACCGGCAGCAACCAACGGCACGTAACCGACGGGAACCAACGGCTCTTACTCGACGGTAACCAACGGCTAGTAACCGACAGCAACCAACAGCATATAACCGACGTCAACCGACGACAATACCCCGACGGCAACCGGCAAAATATGTTCGACGGCAACCGACGGACATAATCCAACGGCAACCTACGGATAGATCCGATGGTATCCTACGGCTAGAGTACCTACGAAAGCCAATGAATATTTTCCGACGTCACTCAACGGAATGAAATTCTACCGGAATTGACGGGTTTGAACTGACGGATAGCCGACGACTTTTTCCGGTCGGTTTCCGTTGGTTCGTGCGATGGAATCCTACGGGAACATCATTTCCCGACGAAGCTAGCTCGACCCCGGTTTCTCGTCGGTTGCTGTCGATTTGGCCACAAAACCGACAGCAACCGACGGGATTGACCGTGGGTTTGGAGTGTGTTTTCTTGTAGTGACATAACAGTTAATGATGCAAATTGTGATGATATTCTTCTAAAAGACTGGACATATTTTTCTTTAAATTGCTGCTATACTATATCTTCTTGTTAGATTGGAATCCACAATACTTATATTATTTGTTACATTAGTGATTCCTCTACTTTGCCTAGTCTCAGTATGTTACACGATTCAAATTGTTATAATCTCTCTGTTTGTTTGTGTTGTTGGATAGATATATCCTTGTCTCAGTATTTGCCAAGGTGTAAATTATCTTATTTGCTTCTTGGTGGTAACAGAACGTTTGTAAAACTGTTTTTCCTTTGCTTAGTCTCATCATATAGTGATGGTTAATGTTGTCTATAACGTGCTTGTAGCTATTGCCTTAGCCCATTTGGTTGAACTTGACTCCAGATCCAGCAACATTTGGTTTATATACAAAAAATGATGGTGTGATAGTGATGATGATAATGAAAATGATGGTAATATTGATAATAAATGGTGAATTGATGATGTTCATGATGGTGATTGGAATAGGGTATGATAGTGATGGTGATGATGATGAAGGAAATAATGATGAAAATGATCATAAGAATGCGTCCTAAAAGTATTTTATGTTTTGTAATCAATCATACGAGTCTCGGTTATGGGTGGAGTTGGTAAAGCACTCTCAAAGTTAGGAACTATAATGCTATGTATGAATCTTCGAGAATTCTAATTCATGTTAATGTATCAATCAGATCTAACCAGTAAAATTATTTGGCCAAAGCATTAAAGCAACAAATATTTGGAGTGACGGTACTTTTGATTTAACAGCCACAGATTTTTGACATCCCCAAGTACATATCAATAAGAACATACATAACTTGCACTTCTCACCTTCAAAATTTTTCTGTTGGTTTAGTTGTTAGATCCTTCAACTTTTTACTTTTTTTCAATTTTGCCCCAAAAAATAGTACAAAGCATCCATTTCGGGCACTCGTACTATATAGTCGACTTACCTCAAAATAGAGGTAAATGAACACATTTCGTAAGAAAAAATATTTGAATGATGAAGTGACATCAATTTGACTAATGCTTATGTCATCACTTTCTTCCCCAACAAATATGACCACCACAGATTAATACAAAAAGTTATGGTCTTCCAGTAAAAACCAATTTAGTACACATAATTAAAATCTGATAACCAAAAGAAAAACAATTTTTAGTCAATAGCGTCGGTTACAAAAAAAATATGTTTCATATAATTACAAAACACTATTTTGACTATTACTCAATTTTGATAACGCTCAAATATAATATAAACAGCCAAAGTATTTTAATTGCAATAGTAAATGTTGGGTATAAAAATATATAATAACCATTTCAATACTTAAAATTCCAAACACTTTAAATTAATACTACGATTATATCTGCGTTATAATACGAGATTTGATTGTTTTTTTATTTTCTATACTATTTTTATTTAGATTATTAGATTTGTGTTGATATTTTAGAATATATATATTGTTTTAAAGGTTCGAAACCCAAAAACCAAAATCATCCGAATTGAGGAACCGTACCTGACAAAATATCCACATGAGCTCTAAATCTATATACTCAGAAAACCAGTCCTCAACCAAACCAAAACCCTATCAAAAACCTAATTTTAGCTTTTCATAGTTTCTAATAATTTTTTATTTTTGAATATTTATATAAAAACAGAACCCAAATTTGATCAAACCGAAATCTGAAAAATATAAATACTAGAATAAATTTTAAATCATAAGAACAAAAAAACAAATTAGATGAAGTAAACCAGACAAAACATCAGAAGATATCATAAATCAATATACCCAAAAAAGTCGAATTTAAATCCGAACCGAAACCGCATCAATAACACAATTTGTAATCGATATATTTATTAAAATTTTGGTTTTTATAACTTTTTATTAAATCTTTATTAATTTTAAATTTATATAATAAATTTGTAACAAAATCCATCTTAATCCTATTTTAAGGGTAGTTATGAACCTTATGTCAATTTTATCATATAGTTCATAACACCGTCAAAATGAAAGTGTCTCCCGTTTTAATATTAATACTAGGATTATATCCACGCTATAGCGTGAGATTTAATTTTTTTTTAACTCGTGTTCATTTGGTTCTTAGATTCGTGTTGATATTTTAATATTATTTTGGAGATGTTGTTCTAGAGGGTCAAAAACCCGAACAGAAATAAACTCAAACCGAACCTGACAAAATATCCTAGTAGATCCTAAGTCTATAATTTAAAAAACTGAATCCAAACCCGAACCAGAACCATATCAATAACCAAATTTTGAGAGTTTTTCTATTAATTCTTTTTAATTTGATTTTTATATAAAATTATCTGAATTCGAACTCGATCTATACCGAAACAAACTCAATCCGAAAAATAAAAATATCTGAATAAATCTCAAATCAAAATAACTAAAATATTGTAATAGATGAACTGAATCCGACAAAATACCAGTGTCTTAAATCTATGTATTTGGATAATCGAATCCAAACCCAAAATAGAACCGAATCAATAACCAAATATACCTTAATCCTATTTTTAAGAGTAGTTTTTAAGGGTAGTTTTGAAGTTTAAGTGTCTTCTATTTTAATATATAAGATACAAGATAATGGAAAACCATGATGATTCGTATGCGGAGCCACCAAATGGAGCCAAATGCCAAAGTCTATCGCAACCACCGCACTTGCGCTGCCTATTTTCAGGCCCAACTTCTCTCTATTTCTAGTGATAACCATTAAAATATAAAATACATTGCATGTGTAATCCATATTTACATTTGTAAGTTTTTATTGTTTTTATCATTGTTAATGAAAATTAATTATTTTTCTGCACGCGGTTTCTAAGGATTAATCATAGAAAGGAGAGACATCAAAGGAACCTTTATTTGTATCTATTGTAAATTTTGGTTTTATTTGTCTTGTGACCACACATAGATGTCTCCATATTTTTATATAAAGATGATAAGCTAACTGTGAAAACCCACTTGGGGTCAACAAATTTATTAGCTTTCTCTCTTCCTCTCCAAAACCACCTTCACCAACAACAACAACAACAAACAAAACTTTGATTTTGAGATCCAATTAACCAGAGATGAGAGACAACACCAACAACAACACAAGAGAAGGAGAAAGAAGCAGTTCTTTAAAGCAGGAACCAGAAGGTCATATGTCTTTGAAGCTCATAGATTCATGTCTCAGACTAAGTGTGATTCCTCTCAGTGTTGCAACCATCTGGTTAACTGTCACTAATCATGATACCAACCCTGACTATGGCCATTTAGACTACAGCTCTATCATGGGTCTCAAGTACAACCTTTAATTTCTTTCAATTTTGGAGTTAAGTTTATTAATTACTTCTTTAGTAATTGATTAGCTATTTGCAGGTATATGGTTGGTGTTAGTGTCATATCTGCTGTTTATGCTGTGGTCTCTACAATTTCTTCATGGGTCAAATGTTTGGTCTCCAAAGCTTGGCTCTTCTTTGTTCCTGACCAGGTCTCTCTCTTAATCTCCTCAATCATTAATCAAAAATCTAGTATGCTAATTAACCAAAAATACAAAAATCTATCATGCAGTTTCTTATATAAGTGAACATTTCTGTGTGTGAAGGTTATAGCTTATCTGATGATAACATCAGTAGCAGGAGCAACAGAGTTAGTATATTTGCTTAACAAAGGAGACAAACCAGTGACATGGAGTGAAATGTGCTCTACTTATCCACATTATTGTTCAAAACTCACAATTGCTTTGGGACTTCATGCATCTGTTTTCTTCTTCTTCTTACTTCTCTCTGTAATTTCTGCTTATAGAGCTTTTAGTCTCTGTGATCCTCCTTGTGATTCTCGAACCAATGTTGATGCTTAGTCAAAGTTCGATATGTATGTTGCAAACTCTGGACTCCTTTCTCAAAATAATATAATTATTTTAGTTTTTCTTTCTTTTTTCCAATTAATTGTTGTTCGTATATAACAAAATCTCGTACTTTGATAATAATATAGATAAGGAGATGGCCAATACATTTTAATTTGTAGACCTTAAGGCTTATAGAGCAATAGAGGCTTTCATAGACAACTTTAAGGTGTTGAGTTTAACAGCGCCATAACTCTACAGTCTACAGGCTCTCTCTTTTGGGATGGTTTTATTATAGCCACGTGGCAACACAAATCAAAGTAAACGAAATTTTCCATAAATATATAAATACATCATTTAATTCACAGACCAGCATGTATTAACTAACCTACATATATGGTTTTGATTAATGAGAGAATTAGGTAGATAATACCTTCACAGAAACTAATTTAGTGGATGACATGAAGTTTTTGAAATTAGGTGAGTGAAAGTGGGGACAGTAAAGCAAAAGACACTCTCACCCCCAGGATTAGAAAATGTTGTGTGTAATGTGAATAAAAGTAGGGTCCACATTCTCCATCCCTATTCAACATACGAAGTTGAGCATAACTGAAAGATGGAAAAGAGATTTTATTTGCAGCGATATTAGGGGAGATTTGGAGATTAGGGTCATGGTTAGTGATAAACTGAATTCGGGGTGGGATGGATTTGTGTGTAAGAGGATTGAAGCAACTAGATAGGAGTATAACAAAACCGGATCTGCGTGAATCTAATAACTTCAGATAGTAGAGCGAAACTGAAAGACGGGAATCGGAGATTAGACTCAGCTTGAGCAT
>OVBA01008899.1:0-11596 GCA_900406435.1 Lepidium aucheri | reverse complement strand
GAGCACGTGAGTAGCTGAAGATATCACGTGAGGGATTCTAGAAGATTTAGAATTCAAATTTGAAAAACAAAGTATAAATCTTATCAAAGANTTCAAATTTGAAAAACAAAGTATAAATCTTATCAAAGACTGTTGATAAGATTTGTTTAAAGATTGCGGTTTTGTAGGAATGATATTCACCGAGCCTTTAATCTATAAAAGGGATCTCAAGTGTAAAACTAGTTTTTAGAAATTTAGAGATTACGTTTCTAGAGCTTGTGATTTGAAGTTTAGGTTATCGATTAAGAGTAGTTTTATTTGGTTTTATCTAGGTTAATAGATCCATTAAAATTCAGTCTTTTGTAGAAAAGCACAATTCTAATAAAATGTAAAACTCAGTTTGAACAATCGTTTGCTTTGCTAGATTTGTTTCTTTCAATAGTTTCATGCCTTTGGTGTTAGGCTGAATTGAGGTAATTTAAATTACCTCTTTTGTCCAAATTTTATCTTCATTTTTGTAACTTCAAACTCTTAACATACCTATAAAACCAGAGACAGAAACAGTAATTGATTTACAGAGACAAACAGAGTCATTGATTATACATATTCACATAAAGTTATCTTCTTCTCCTCAGTGATCAAGCAGCGGAAGCTTTCAAGGCCTTTTTCTTACCAGCTGAAGCTTTCATGAACTTGGGCTGTTTCACTTTCTTAGCTTTCATCTTCTTCTCTTGTTTATCCACAGAGAGAGTTCTCTTGGACCTTCTCGACGAAGACCTAGTCGTCATCTTCTTCTCACTTTCTTCTTGCTTCAGATTCTTTCTCTTATTATAATTCTCTGAGAGCTTGTAGGAGGCTCTGATCTTCTCAAGCTTACCTTTAACGACAGAGTTTTTAAGCTGTAGAGAAAGTGTTTTGCGGAAATTATCTGGAAGTAAAGAATTGTGTTTTTCTTCTATCTTCTTAGCTATAGCGTAAGGGCTTGATCCTTTCTTCTCTTTCAAAGCCATCAAAGCCTCTTCTATCATCTTCATCAAAACCACAGCAAAGTAAAAGACTGAGGTTTAAGGAGATTTATCGACATATGGATAGAACTCAAAAGAAAAACTCACCTGAAAGTATGGAGGATGAGTGGTGATTCTCGGTTTTCGCGGCTTCTTTGCCTCCGGAATCTTCTTCAGAGTCGGAGACTTGATCTTCTCTTTGGTCATTAGAAACAGAGGAGTATTGAAGATTGTTTGTCTCTGTCTGTTAAGGACTAATCTAAATATATAGCGTAAAGAAATGTATGAGTGTGTTACTTCTGTATTCGTCACAGATTTTGTTAGAGGATCGATTACGTGTGCACTATAAAATTTTGAGTGTACACGTGTTATGAGAGAAACACACTTGGAGGTAGTTATCACTTTTTGCTCCACTTTGGTACCAAAGTTAAGTTGTTCTTCATGCTTCAGATTCTTCTTCTTGTTACTATTTTTTTCTGTTGCCTAGATGTTCTCGTGGTGGTGGACTCTGTGAGCTTGTAGGAGGCTCTGATCTTCATGAGCTTACTTTTAACGACACAGTTTTTAAGCTGAAGAGAAAGTGCGTAAGTTGCTTCCTCAAGTGGTTTCTGCATTTGACATCGACCAAAGGGACCTGAGTCAATATTGAACAACTTAACTTTGGTAACTAAACATCACTAATGATTCAAGTAGACATTTGTAAGATTCATCAAGGAAAAAGCTTTAGACTTTAACTATCATTAATGATCAAACCAGACATCAGTGAGATTTACCAGCAACAATTATAGATTTATTGAGAAAGAAACTTGGTATTAGTTATGACAGAAGCAAGAGTTTAGTAAGATCTCTGAGCACCAACTTATAAATTTATCAAGAAAGGCACTCTGAGCATCATAGATTCATCAAAGAGGAAAACTTTGATTCTAAACAGTGGTGGTAAGCTAAGCACACTAATGTATGTTCAACTTCGATGTGCTCAGTAGTATGATCCAATGGGAATCCAGTTACATTGAAGCTGAACAAATTCCACAGGATATTACTCAGAGTGCAATCATCCTAAGCCTAAAACTTACTGATCTTCCAAGAAGATGAAATCATGTAAGAAACACGAGTCGCCACTTCTTCCAAGTTAACTTGAATGGTTCGCTGATATGTTTCTGTGAACTCTTTCATATCAACTCTTTATTTCTTGTCAAGCCTAAACCAAAATACTTTTTGGATTTGATTAATTTTGGTTTAATGTACGCAACATAAGCGTCTATAATTTAGCTAGCCCAATTGGGTCTGGGCCTAAAATTTGTTGTGTGTTCAACTTTAAATATAAAATAGTTATGCATGAGGTTACCAATTCTCACCCAGATATCATGGTTTTGACTCTCCATGATTGAACTCCACCAGGGTTCGAGTTATTGGTACCCCTAAACGAAGAAATAAAATTCATCTGATTCCTATACCGGTCACAGTTCTGTCAGTCCACTGGGCTTACCATCAGTCACTCGCGACTAAAATCATTTCACAATTTAGACAAAATGTTGAGGTAATTTAAATTACCTCTTTTTGTAAAAAATTATTGTAAATTAAAAACATGTTATGGTGCAAGCTTGGAGTCCAAGTTTTGATATGTTCATCATAATATTTGGACAAAACCATTGTAGATTCGTATTGCATAGTTACTGTTTATTGTAAATTAAAACCTTTTTTGTAAAAAATTATTGTAAATTAAAAACATGTTATGGTGCAAGCTTGGAGTCCAAGTTTTGATATGTTCATCATAATATTTGGACAAAACCATTGTAGATTCGTATTGCATAGTTACTGTTTATTGTAAATTAAAACCTTTTTTGTAAAAAATTATTGTAAATTAAAAACATGTTATGGTGCAAGCTTGGAGTCCAAGTTTTGATATGTTCATCATAATATTTGGACAAAACCATTGTAGATTCGTATTGCATAGTTACTGTTTATTGTAAATTAAAACCTTTTTTGTAAAAAATTATTGTAAATTAAAAACATGTTATGGTGCAAGCTTGGAGTCCAAGTTTTGATATGTTCATCATAATATTTGGACAAAACCATTGTAGATTCGTATTGCATAGTTACTGTTTAGTTATTATCATAATTTTATTCTGTTAGAGATTGCGAAAAGAATTGGTACACAGATTAGGATGGATCACAATACTTTGAATTTTGATAGGATAAGATTTGTGAAAGTTTGCGTTGAAATTATCTGTTCCACCCATTGAAAGGTTTAGTTTGCATTAATGGGGGCCATTACTATGTTTCGTATGAGGGTTTGAATACCATATGCACAAAGTGTGGAATTTATGGTCATACGATTCATTCATGTCCAAAAGCGAATCGTGAGGCTCAAGGAATAATTCAGAATTTTGTCACGGGAATAGCTCCTCCTGTATCTAATGGAGTTCAGAAAACAATTCTCAAGCAAGGTGATGGCTTTACTATGGTTAAGCGAGGTAACCGTAAGACCTCTGCTTCGCAATCACGACATATTGCGGTGGAAGGGGGCTCGAAGGGTCCGTCTAGCAAGGTTATTCAAGATATTTCAGGAGCAGGAAAGAATGAGCTAACTTCAGTCCATACTAGCTTCAGTCAATTGGCAGTATTGGATAAAGAAGGAGATTGTACTGCCCTTACGATAGGAGTAACAAACAGATGGTTCAAACTAAAGAGGCTATTCAACCTCAAAAGGTACTACCCATACAATTTGGTCAAAATGGAAACCATGAGAGCAGTGATATCCAGTTTTGTGCTACCAAGAGAGATAAGCAGAATCCTTTCCGAGGTTCTCGGACTTCTAAAATTAGTATGGGTAATGGGTCAGAGATCTCTAAGCCAAAGGCTAAGATTCAAGGTTCAAGATCAGTCTGTGGGTTGATCTTTGGGCCGTCTAAGGCTGAGACTTCTATGCAAACTTAAGGTAAACGCCTACGTGTTGAGCATGCAAATATAGGATGAGAGAGTAGTGACTTTGGGAACAAGGGTGAGATGGTGACTATTCCGGGTTTAGGTCAGCATTTACGGTGGGATCCTCTCGTGTAAAGGAACCTCCAGATAACTCGCATGCTGATCGAGATGCTTCTCTTACTGATCACGGAACTAATGACGTCCCAGGGTCGAGCGATGCCTCTGCCTTATGTGCGTTGAAGTGTATTGAGCCCTCCCTCATGGTGGTTATCTTAGAACGAGCAGTGGATATTACATGTTCTCCTTTTCTTAGTGCGATGGAGACAAGTAGTACCTGACGGGGTTCCCTTATGATTCTAAACGTTTCTTATTTGTTTATGATGTTAAATTGCATATTGTGGAATTTCCGAGAGACTAATAAACCTACCTTTCAATGTTCTATTCGGTATCTCTTGAAGAAGTTTCTGACGGATATCGTAACTCTATTCGAAACTTGTTAAGGTGGAGAAAAAGCAAATCAAATTTGTCGTGGACTTGGTTTCGAGAATTCTTTTCGAGTTGATGCGATGGGCCAACGAGGGAGTACTTGGCTGTTATAGAGAGAAGTTATTGGTATGGTAGATATTATTAAATCTACCGACCAATTTATTCAAGCTCATGTACGGCCTGGCACAGAAGCTCTTCATCTTGTGGTGGTGTATATAGCTCATTCGGTTAGTCGTCGTAGTGGTTTATGGGAGGAACTTAATACGGCTATTGATTCTATCGATGAACCATTCTTTGTGGGAGGTGACCTCAATACTATAGTGCGTTTGGATGAAAGAAAAAGTGAGAATGGAAGATTGTCTTTGGATTCCATAGCTTTGGGGAATTGTATTAGCCGCAATTCTCTAATAGATATGGATTTCCTTGGTCTAAGGTTCACTTGGAAAGAGGGCGAGAAGCTGCTACCCTTGTCACTAAGAGACCGGACCGTGTCCTCTGTTACCCTCATGCTAGACTAAAATGGTAGGAGGCTTCAATTAGGCATTTACCATTTCTCTCTTCTAATCATGTACCAATATACTTGCAATTAGTTATTGTGGCCTTGCAGATCCTAGTAGATGTCCATTTCATTTTTAAGTAGCGTGGCTGGATCATCATCGATTTCGTGATCTCTTGATAAATTTATGGAAAAGTGAATAATCTACACCTCAGACGTTACTTGGCCTCCAAGTTACTATTTGGCGGTGGAATCGTGAAATTTTTGGTTATATTATGAAGCGTAAGGAAAAATCAAGGTCAAGACTTTGCAAAGAATGATTGAGGTTAATCCGACGAATGACCTAATTTGGGAGGAATTTGGTCAAATGTTTGGATGAAGTGCTTGAACAAGAGGAGATATTATGGTTTCAAAAGTCAAGTGAGAAGTAGATTACTTTAGGAGACCGCAATACAACTTTCTTTCATACTTCAACGATTATTTATCGGTGTTTGAATATGGTTGAGATGCTTCAAACGACATTGGAGTTTGGATCTCGAAAGCTCGAGATCTGGAGAATCTCGTAGTGGAGTACTATTGCAGATTATACACTTTGGATGATGTTAATATTGTGGTGGAACCTTTACCTCGGGAAGGCTTTGCGGCATTGACACGGGAAGAACAACGTTTGTTAGAACTTCCTTTTTTGACTGATGACATTTTTAAAGATTCTCAAAGTATCGGCAAATTTAAGGCGCCAAAACCAGATGGCTTTCAACGCGTGTTTTACCAGTGCTGTTGGGATGTGGTTGGTCCATCAGTGGTGAGATTTGTTCAGGCATTCTTTAAAACGGGCCAACTTCCGAGTGGAACCAATGCCGCCCTATTGGTGTTGATTCCAAAAGTTGGTAAGCCAAAAAATATTAAACAGTTACGTTCAATTATCTTGTGCAATGTGATGTTTAAAATTATTACTAAGGTGATGGTGATGCGGTTTAAGCAAGTGATTCCAAGGCTTATTGGTCATACACAGGCGAGTTTCATTCCAGGACGCCTGAGTACAGAGAACATTCTAATCGTACAGGAAGTCGTACATTCAATGAAAAAAAAGCACGGTAAAAAGGGTTGGATGCTTTTAAAACTTGACCTGGAGAAGGTGTATGATCGAATTCGATGGGTTTTCCTTGAGGATACTCTACGGGTTGCTGGTTTTACAGAGAAGTGGATTCGATAGATACTAGCGAATGTTGTTGGGCTCTCTATGAGGATATTGTTTAATGGTGAGAAATTTGAAGCCTTTACTCCGACTAGAGGGTTACGCCAAGAGGATCCTTTATCTCCTTACTTGTTTCTCCTTTGCTTGGAGAGGTTTTGTCATATGATCGATGGTTCTATCGCAAAGGGTGATAGGAAACCTTTTTCTCTTTCTTGCGGAGGCCCAAAGTTATCATATATCTATTTTGTGGATGATTTGATCTTATTTCTTGAAGCCTATGTCAAGCAAATTCGTGTAATTCGGCACATTGTAGCTCATTTCTATGAGGCGTCTAGCCAGAAAGTGAGATTGGATATGTTTAATATCTGCTTTTCTAGGAATGTGAGCGCCAACTTAAAACATAGTATTAGGACTAAAAGTGGGATTCAACCCACATGTGATCTTGATAAGTATTTGAAATTACTAGTTCTTCATAAACGCTTGAATAAAGCCACATTTAGGGGGGTCGTCGAACAAGTTGAGTCTAAGCTTTTGAGATGGAAGGGTAAATGTCTCAGCATTGCTAGAAGGTTGACTTTGACCTAGTCCATTTTGTCTTCTATTCTGGTGCACAATACAAACTCTATATTGTTGCCTCAATCTAAATTAAAGTAAGTCGAATATTTAGGGACTTTCTTTGGGGGTCTACAACAGGTCGGAGAAAACAGCATTTGATATTGTGGAATACAATTTATTTACCCAAGAGTGAAGGTGGATTGGGTATAAAAATCCGACTTTGATGAATAAAGCATTGGTGGCTAAGATTGGGTGGAAACTTTTAAATGGTTCTTCGAGCTTCTGGGCTTGTCTTCTCCAAAAAAATACAAAATTACTATTGTTCAGGATAGTAGTTGGTTATTTATGCGATGTGATTGGTCCATCACGTGGAAAAGCATTGTATTGGGATTATAGGAAGTGGTCATTCCAGCGATAAAGTAGGTCATCAAGAATGGCCTTACAACTTGCATTTGGGCTGATTCATTGTTGCTTAAGGAACCCTTGATAATTTGCTCACCAATGATACCATAGCCATTGATGTTGACGCTAAGGTTAGCGACTTATGGAGAAGTGGGCTAGGATGGAATCGTTCGATTATTTCTTTTTCTTTACCACGTCAAATTATTCTTTAGCTTGGCCCAGGACAAGATTTCTTGGATGGAGACTGCAAATGGAGTTTTCACTATAAAATCCGCTTATGATTGCAGTACACATCTCTTCTCACCTCGTCTCTGTATGGAGAAATTTTACAAACGCATTTGGTCCATCTCTGTTCCAGAATGTGTATGCTGCTTCCTCTGGTTGGTTTCTTGACAAGCTGTGATAATGAATGTTGAACGGACCCGTTATCATTTGAGCATGTCAAACTTATGTCAAGTCTGTAAGGGTGGGGATTAATCCATTTTGCATATCTTAAGAGATTGTCCCACTATGGAGGGTATATGGCGTCGCTTGGTACCTACTCGTTGGAGGCCTTGTTTCTTCTCGCAAACAATTATGAATGGATTTACTCTAATCTTGGTAGAGATGACACAGTACATGAACGTTTATGGGTTACTTTACTCTCTATGGCTGTTTGGTGGGGATGGAAATGGCGTTGTGGGAACGTATTTGATTCAAATGCACGTTATCGAGACCGACTCTCCTTCCTTAAGAACTTGGCTAAGTAGGTCATGCGAGCCAACAGACTTTTGAACGAGGGTTCACAGGTCACAAGATCGAGTCACCCGATAAATTAAAAAAGCCACGAGAATCATGGTTTAAATTAAACACATATGGAGTTTCAAAAAAAATCATAGTCTAACATCTGTGGGTGGTGTTGTGAGGGATCACGAAGGACGTTGGTGTGTGGGATTTTCATTGAACATCGGTATATGCACATCCCCTTTAGCGGAACTTTGAGGAGTTTATTATGGCCTATATATTGCATGGGAGTTGGGGATTACAAGGCTGGAGGTTGAGATTAATACGGAGATCGTAGTGGGTTTTCTTATGCAATGGGTATGTGACTCACATCCTCTCTTTTTCCTAGCACGTTGTGCTATGGCTTCATCACAAAGGACTGGATTACCGTTTTAGTCATGTATATAGAGAGGCTAACTACCTAGCAGATATGTTAGCTAACTATGCTTTTTCTTTGCCTTTGGATTTTCATCGATTTTAGGATTATCCAAACAATGTTAGTATGTTTCTGTCGGATGATTGTGCGGGTCGTGTCCACTTTCAGCAGGCCCCAGACTGAGTTTTCTTTGATGTTTAATTTTGGTTTGACGGTCTAATTGCACATTAAAATTTTGACATAACCACAATTGCACACAAACTTTGCACCTCTCTATAATTGCACACAATTGTGATACAAGCTTTCTAATTATACTTTAATTCGATTTAAACTTCCAATTGCACGTAAATTTGAATCCGTAAAGCCTAATTGCATTCAAAGTTGTTGATTATGGTTTACTGTTGACCGAAATCATGTTTTGTTTTGTAAACATGACCATAACCAGGTCATAACCATATGGTAAACTATATGTGTGACCCAATTAGGAGTGGTTTATAACCGATAAAATAGATAAACGAATCGCAGAAGAGAGAAACCCAAAAAATCAAAATTTCACAAAATCGAAGGGGAAAACACAAAATTGAAGGGAAAATCTTGTGAAATTGGATCGTTTGAGGGATGGATGAAGACTTGGAGGATATGCAGATTATTCTAGTGTATGATGCAACAGAAAAAGACTTGGGCTTCTCAGATTCGAGCGACGAATACGAGCATGAGCGGAATGTGAAAGAACTGGAAAGAGAGTTGAAGGAATTCCGTGATGAACCACGAGTTAACGCCAATGTGGTGCCGAAAAGTGACGACGAAGGCGAAGAGAGAGGCGGCGAAGGCTCCAAATCTAACGGCCAAAGAAACAGAGCAAAGTACTTTGAAGAAGGTGACGGTTTGCTTTCAGAAAACATGACCTTCTTAAACAAAGCTGGATTCACAGAGGCTGTGGCTAAATATGCAATAAGAATAGGTCAAAACTTAAGGCAATACAGGTATGATACAATGAAAGTGGCTTACAAGTGTATTGGTAAGGGTTTTGGTGGTAAGAGCTGTAGCTGGAGGATTTATTGCTCAAGGACTGTGAAGAATGAAGAGTAGAAGGTTAGAATTTTCAACAAAGTTTATTCGTGTTCTGTGACTAGGAGTTGCCATATGATCAAAGTGCCAATTATAGCAAGGTTGTTCTTAGATATAATTAGGGACAAACCTGACTACTACATGTCGATGAAGATTGAAGAAGTGATAAGAGCTGATTAGAAGGTGACTGTGTTGAGACATCAATGTTAGGCTGCGAGAAAAAAGGCGTTAAGGTGGACAGAGAAGGAATATGATGACTAGTTTGCTTATCTTCGGGATTATGCTGCAGAGATCCTTTAATCTAGTCCCAACACAACCGTAGAGATTCAAACAGTAAGAAACGGTGAAGGTCAAGATGTCTTCAGTAGGTTTTACATCTGTTTTGAACAGCTTAAAAGGTCATGGAAGGAGACCTGTCGACCACTGATTGGCTTAGATGCTTGTTTCATAAAAGGCAAGATGAAAGATCAGATGCTTGTGGCCTTAAGGAGAGATGGAAATAACCAAGTGTACCCCGTAGCTTGGAGTTGTGATAAGGATACATGTTTATGTCTCACTGTCAAAATGTATTGCTTTTTGTGGTAGTTGTCGGTCTTATCACATGAGATTTGTCGGTATTATCACATGTCTCCATACTCATTTATATTTGTTTATTGCTTTGGTCTTTGTATTGCTTTTTCACATGTTGAAAGTACTTTAATAAGTGGTTTGCTTGTTAATTGTTGATGCTCTATCTCTCTTGTTATTTATTAGGGATTGATCAGAGTTGTCAAGTTGGAAGTTCCTAATGTTGAGCATCGTGCGTGTGTTAGGCACATTTACAGTAACTAAAAGAAGACACACAAGAATAAGCCTTTCATGAAGCCTCTTGTATGGAAGTTGGCTTGGAGCTACAACGAAGTTGAGTTTGACAATGCTCTAATTCAGATTCGAGACTATGATGACGGTGTGTATACAAGTGTCTTGAAAGAAAAACCAAGAACATTGTGCAGGGCATTCTACAGATTGGGATTTATGTAGAGGATGTCGAGAATAACTCAGTGGAGTCGTCAATGCTTCAATTCTGAAGGCGAGAGAGAAGTCGTTTGTTCCCATGCTAGAGACTATTAGGCGTCAGGCTATGGTACACATCTCAAAATGTTTCATTGTTGCTAATGACCATCAAGGAATATGCACACCATATGTTGAAGACTTCTTAGCAAAGGAACATGTTGTTGCTGTTAAGTGTACTGTGCTCAGAAGTACTAATGGGTTTTATGAGGTGTGTGGGAGTGGCTGTTCTTTCCGTGTTAATTTAGAGAGAAGAACTTGCACATGCCAGAAGTTTAACATTTGTGGCATTCCATGTGAGCACGCTTACGCAACTATTTTGTCTAAGAAACTTGAGCCACATGAGTTTGTTTGCCACTGGTTTCGAACTGCCATGTGGAGGAAGACATACGTGGAGGGTCTTGTACCATTAAGAGGTCTAGCATTTTGGCCTTCAACAAATGGTGTCAATATCCATCACCCTGAACCACATGCAATGCCTGGAAGAAAGAAGCAGACAACGGCTGACAAACGCAAGAAATGAGTCAATGAATCTCCAACTAAGAAAAAATCACCTGGGAAGAGGCTAATGCATTGTGGAATCTGTGGTGCAGAACACCACAATGCAAGGTTTCATAAGTCTAGACGCTATCAGGTTTGATTAATTATAAGTGTAAATTTTATTTCAGTCATGTATGATCAATTGTCTTGAGTATTTTCATTTTTTTGAAGGGATCTCAAGGTGAATCAAGTCAGCTGCAGTTGATTCCAGTGGACATTACTCAAGCAGAATCTTCTCAATCGGAGTCTATACAAGGGGAAGTTGTTGTTGGTACTGGATCAATCCTTGGAGTAGATTGATGTTGCTTCTGTTGTTGCTGGTTTTGGTTGTAGGACAAGTAATCTCGGTTAACTAAGGCAATTAACAATGTGTTGCTAATTTCTTTTGTCTCGCTTTTAAGTAGGTTTTTTAGGAACAAAATCATTGTACAATGTGTTGCTAGCTTCTTTTGTCTCCCTTTTGCAACAATCACTCTCTTTTGGCAATGCTATTTGAACACAATTCAGTATCTTTTATCATTTTTTTTATCTAATTGCCTTCTCTCTTTAACATAGGTACATACACAAACAGAATTTAAAACAAATCCATTGATTATCATGTTTCATAAGTCTACATTCATGATTGATTACTAACATATCAATTCATGTTCAAAAGAAACAAATATATCCAAAAACATGGTCAGACCAAGAACTGAGACAAACAACAACTTCCATTAAGAAGTCTAAAACAACATCCTTCTAATCTCACACCTACCTAC
>OVBA01008898.1:0-11600 GCA_900406435.1 Lepidium aucheri | reverse complement strand
TATTTTTAATATATCAAATATATATATAATTAAGTAATTAATTAATTTACATATACAAAACAAACTATAAATAAATAAAACAATATTACCTAACCCGTGCATAGCACGGGACATCATCTAGTTAATTAATAAATTCACAGATACAAATCAAAACATAAAATAATAAATAAAACAAACTAATATTACCTAACCCATACATAACATAGCATGAGATCCAATCTAAATCTGAACTGGTACCCCAATACCCATGGCTTCGATCACTTTCAGCTTCCACGGATTATTTTTAATGAAATCGGAAATCCAAGATTTCTGTTGTTCCTTGTTACCGTCTCGATTATTTTCTCAAGTGTATCCACAGATCTGTAGGTAATTCTCAGATTCATGAAAATAAAAAAATTTACTCCTGCAAATCTAATATTTATTGTGTACTGTTTACAATTTATATTAACTGTTTCGTAAAAATATATTTTGTAATGAATAGTATTAAATTATTACTGATTCATTATTCTCGAACGATTCATCTAACTTATAATAAGAACGTTTACAAACACAAGATTTGGTATGTAATAAGCGTTTTTGCTCAACCCTAGGCTAGGAAAGCTTCACGCTGGTTTTACAAGAACAAGCTTTGATTATTTTTACTCTCTCTCGCGCCGCGCTCTTTCTCTCTCAATCTCTCAGTCTCTCGATTGATTCCTCCCTGAGATAAGGTAAAGGTTCTTTGATTCTCTCATCTTAGCCACTGTATTGATTTCTCTTCTCGCCTGCGTTTGTGCCGATCTTAAAAACTGTACATTGTTTTCGTTTGGTTGTATTTGAGTTGTGTAAGATTTTGGAACAGGCTTTGAAATTGACCAATGGGTAAGAAGAAGCCAAGTGCGCGAGGTGGAGATGATGAGCAACCACCTGCGTCATCTGTAGTTGGTGGTAAATCTAAGAAGAAAGCTGTTCAAATTGATGATGATGAGTATTCAATAGGTACTGAGCTCTCTGAGGAGCCTAAAGTTGAGGAAGAGAAAGTTGTTATTACTGGGAAGAAGAAGGGTAAGAAAGGGAATAAGAAGGGTACGCAGCAGCAGGATGATGATGATGATTTTGGTGATAAGTTTTCGGTGGAGGAAGAGACTGTTTCAGAGAATGCTTTTGTAGGGAAGAAGAAGTCGAAAGGTAAGAAGAGCGGTGCTTCTGTTAGTTTTGCTTTGCTCGATGATGCAGATGATAAAGAGGAAGAGGAGGATAATGAATCTAATGGTGACAAAGATGATGAACCAGTTATAAGTTTTACGGGTAAGAAGCATGCGTCTAAGAAGGATAAAAAGGGCAGTAATTCATTTGCGGTTTCTGCTTTTGATGCTCTTGGTGGTGATGATGATGAAGAGGGTGACGAAAAAGTGGATGGAGATGAGGAGGAAGTGTCTACTATCACCTTCTCTGGTAAAAAGAAGAAATCCTCCAAATCGTCGAAGAAGAGCACAAATTTATTTAGCGCCGCTTTGCTTGATGAGGAAGAAGAGACAGAACCCCACGAAAATTCAATGGAAGATGAGGAGAGCCCTGAAATCACGTTTTCAGGTAAAGAGAAATCTTCTAAAAAGAAGGGCAGCAGTGTCTTAGCATCATTAGGAGATGACTCTGTTGCATATGAAAGTAGTCAAGCTAAAGCCTCTGATGCTAAGAGTGTGGAGGTTGTAGAATCGACAAAGAGTAAGAAAAAGAAGAAGAATAAAAGTGGAAGGACAGTACAGGAAGAGGACGATTTGGACAAACTTCTTGCAGAACTTGGAGAAATGCCTGCTGCTGGAAAACCTGCTTCATTGCCCCCCCAAGAAGAGAAAGTTCAAGCTCAGCCTGAACCAGTTGCACCTGTAGAGAATGCTGGTGAGAAGGAAGGGGAAGAAGAGACTGTTGAGACTGCTGCAGCGAAGAAGAAAAAAAAGAAGAAAGAGAAAGAGAAGGAGAAGAAAGCAGCTGCTGCAGCAGCAACCTCTTCTGTGGAGGATAAAGAGGAAAAACAAGAAGAACCAGTAACTGAGCCACAACAATCGAAGAAGAAGGATGCAAAGGGTAAAGCAGCAGAGAAGAAGCTTCCCAAACATGTTAGAGAGATGCAAGAGGCTCTTGCGCGCCGGCAAGAAGCCGAAGAGAGAAAAAAGAAGGAAGAAGAAGAGAAATTGAGGAAGGAGGAAGAGGAACGCCGCAGGCAGGAAGAGCTGGAGGCACAAGCTGAGGAGGCTAAGCGTAAGAAAAAGGAAAAGGAAAAGGAGAAACTGTTAAGGAAGAAGCTAGAGGGCAAACTTCTAACAGCAAAGCAAAAGAGTGAAGCTCTTAAAAGGGAGGCCTTTAAAAACCAGCTGCTGGCTGCCGGTGGAGGTCTTCCTGTTGCCGATAATGATAGTGAGACTACCTCTAAGCGTCCCATTTATACTAACAAGAATAAGAAAAAATCAGCTCGCCAGAAAGGCAATGACACTTCTGTCCAGGTGGAAGATGAAGTGGAGCCAATAGAAAACCTTGCAGGTGCACCAGAAACTTTAGGTGATGTTGGTTCAGCAGATACTGAAAAGGTTGATTTAATAGAGTCAGTAAACTCAGACGACAAATCAGGACCTGTTAGTATAGCTCAGGAGAATGGGGTTGAGGAAGATGATGAAGAAGATGAATGGGATGCAAAAAGCTGGGATAATGTTGATCTTAACATCAAAGGTGATTTTGATGATGAAGAGGAAGAAGCTCAGCCTGTGGTCAAGAAAGAATTAAAGGATGGTGTATCAAAAGCACATGATTCAGGTTAGTGTGAAATGTAGTTCTTCGTTCCTCTTTCTAGTATTTTATCCAATTTCTGTTTTAATTTTAATTTTGTTTTTTATTTTTTACAGAGCATGAAGCCGAAAAACCAACAGCTAAACCAGCAGGCGTGAGCAAGCCAATAACAGCTTCTGTAGAAACTATGCCTGAAGTGGAAGATACCACGCAGACAAAACGTGCTATCCGGGGAAAAGATGCCGTGAAGAAGGGTAAAGGTTTGAGTCCGACTGAATCTATAGAAGTTGTAGAAAATCTCCGTTCTCCTATTTGCTGTATAATGGGTCATGTTGATACCGGTAAAACAAAGCTGTTGGATTGCATTAGAGGAACAAATGTACAGGAAGGTGAGGCTGGAGGTATAACTCAGCAGATTGGTGCAACATATTTCCCTGCCGAAAATATCCGAGAGAGGACCAAGGAACTGAAAGCCGATGCAAAACTTAAGGTGCCAGGTCTGTTGGTTATCGATACCCCTGGCCATGAGTCCTTTACGAATCTGCGGTCCAGAGGTTCAGGTTTATGTGACCTTGCCATTTTGGTGGTTGACATAATGCATGGTTTAGAGCCACAAACAATAGAGTCTCTAAATCTTTTGCGAATGAGAGACACTGAGTTCATTGTTGCATTGAATAAGGTTAGACTGCTTTTCATTCTATTTGGATGGAATTTTTTGTTCGCTGTTTTTAATGCGTGTATGGAATCTATAATCTTTATACCAGGTCGATAGGCTATATGGATGGAAAACATGCAAGAATGCTCCTATCGTGAAGGCATTCAAACAGCAAACAAAAGACGTTACAAATGAATTTAACATGAGGGTCACTGGGGTAAGTTATCGTCTAGAGTTTCTTAGGTATGGTTTGAGCTATTACTTGGTGTTCATATTGTTCAAATTATGTTGTTTGTTTGGTATTCCAGATTATTACCCAATTCAAGGAGCAAGGACTCAACACTGAGCTTTATTACAAGAATAAAGATATGGGCAAGAATAAAGAAATGGGAGGAACTTTCAGTATTGTTCCTACAAGTGCTATTAGGTATAAATCTCTGTTTATTGTTTGTATTTACAGCTTAACAGACAAGTTGTCTTTCCTAAGGTAGTTAGATAATATTGGTTTCTTAATATTTCAGCGGGGAAGGGATCCCAGATCTTTTGTTGTTGTTGGTTCAATGGGCTCAGAAAACAATGGTTGAAAAACTTACTTATGTTGACGAAGTGCAGGTCTCTCTCCTTTCTCTCTTAGGTTAACACTCGTTCCTGCAGTACTCCAGCATGAGAATTCTGATCCTTTGTTGAAATTGGTGAACAGTGTACTGTCCTCGAGGTGAAAGTTATTGAAGGCCATGGTACAACGATTGATGTTGTGTTGGTAAATGGTGAACTTCATGAAGGTGATCAAATCGTCGTTTGTGGGCTTCAGGCAAGTAAAAATTAGAACAAATGATGCACTGGTGTACATAGAAGTAAAAAAAAAGTCATATTATTTTCTTCCTCCTGTTTCAGGGACCTATTGTCACAACCATCAGAGCATTACTGACTCCACATCCAATGAAGGAGTTAAGGGTGAAGGTACTTTCATATCCCACCATGTGTCTTGTTACTGTTTTTCCTCCAGACACATACCTTATGCAAATTGCTCTGATGTCGCAGGGTACTTACCTGCATCACAAAGAAATCAAGGCTGCACAGGGCATTAAGATTACTGGCCAGGTGAAATGGACTAACTCTACTATAATCTTTGTAGCGAGCCTCTGGTGTTGTTTAAATAACATTCTGAATATCGTTTCCCTTCTTTGGTTGTTTTTAAAAGGGCCTTGAACACGCAATTGCTGGTACTTCCCTGCATGTGGTTGGACCTGATGATGACATTGATGACATTAAGGAGCAGGCTATGGAAGATATGGAGTCAGTTATGAGCAGAATTGACAAAAGTGGTGAAGGAGTTTATGTCCAAGCGTCAACATTAGGGTCATTAGAAGCATTGCTTGAATTCTTGAAGTCCCCAGCTGTGAAGATACCTGTCAGTGGTATTGGCATAGGGCCTGTGCATAAGAAGGATATTATGAAGGCTGGAGTGATGCTCGAGAGGAAAAAGGAATATGCTACAATTTTGGCTTTTGATGTAAAAGTGACTAAAGAGGCTCGTGAACTTGCAGATGAGATGGGAGTTAAAATCTTCTGTGCCGATATCATCTATCATTTGTTCGATCAATTTAAGGCTTACATTGAAAATATCAAGGAGGAGAAAAAGAAGGAATCAGCCGATGAAGCAGTCTTCCCATGTGTCCTTGAGATTTTACTTGAGTTCAATAAGAAAGACCCAATAATCCTTGGAGTTAAGGTCGTCGAGGGTATACTTAAGGTATCTTATACTGGCTCTGCTATATTTTTGGTAACTTGCACACACGTTGACACAGTCCTAGGAATATTACTCTTTTTAACATTCCTCTTGGTTATTAGATCGGAACCCCCATTTGTGTCCCCGGGAGAGAGTTCATAGATATTGGCCGCATTGCATCTATTGAGCACAACCGCGTACCTGTTGACTATGCAAAGAAGGGGAACGAGGTGGCAATTAAGGTAATAAAGGGTTCATTCCCTTCAACAGGCTTGCCACTTATGTATACTGAGAGACAAAAAAAAGTTATGGTTGTGGTGGTTTCAACATCATGCATTCACCTTGTAATCAATTCTTTCTCTGGCATACAGATTGTGGCTTCAAATCGTGAAGAACAGAAGACGTATGGTAGGCACTTTGACAAGGAAGATGAGCTTGTGAGTCACATTTCGAGAAGATCTATCGACATACTCAAAACTAACTACAGGGTAAGTTCTGCGTTTCTTTGAATCATATCAACATTCTGACAGAAAATTATTCGGAATTAAAACTCAAAACAATTGCAGGATGAATTATCGATCGAGGAATGGAAGCTAGTTGTGAAACTGAAGAACATCTTCAAGATTCAGTAGATTCCCTGAACATTGAAATGTGTACTCTGGAGCTTAAACACTCGCAGGCCTTGTTATGTCGTGTCTGCGTCGATGCAGAACAAAATGATTCATCTTCCTGCTTCTAATGGAAGCATATACAGAAGAATTGAGAGAGGTTACAGTGAGACAAAAGAGTGTTTTTGTTTTGTTTTGTTTTATGTTCTCCCTGAAAGTGCTGAATAACTCTGGTTGGTCAACCTTCTTCATGCTGGCAAATTGCAGGGAAAGAAAGAGTCTTGAGATACATACACATCATCTCTACTTGCCTTTTTGACTTATTCCCATTTTTGTTGACAAAATAAAAAATAATCGAAGAAATGTCTGTGTCTAATTATGTTCTCTATGCGAGATGTTAAAATCCAAGATACGTAAATCCCTAATTATCAATTAATTTCATCTTCTGAAATCTCTAATTCATCAGTTATGATTTTCTGAAAACCGTGTATGTCCATGTTTTACTGAAAAAAGTTTGAACCAGTCAATATCTCATCATTGGTGTTGAGTTTGGTGCTCGAATTCATCGTCCAGAGATAACAAAGTATTGGGAACCATGTATGCTTATATCTTCAAGTGAATATTCATGTCTTTATATGCATGTTCATAAAGATATGTTTTTGTCCATGTTTTTGTGTGTGTCCATAAAAAACATGTTGAACGAGAATCGTGTGTGCACCAACGTCCATGCCAAAAATACCACAACAAGTGGCATTTCTGAGAAGAAAAAACTTTTTGACATTTTTCACATAAACTTACTTAATTGTGGTATTTTTCGCAATATTCCCAATTTTTTATATATCATATATGCCGTATAATTGCTTAGTCAAACCAAACAGAACCATCTCTGAACAAAACCCTAGCCACTGGTGCCTTCCCTCGGAAGTTTCATAAAGAAAATCTTCGCTATCTTTTTTACTCTCTCTTCGCTCTCTCCATCTGTTTCTTTGTCGCTCTTTCTATTTCTCTGCATCGCGCTCTTTCTATCTCTGTGCCGTTCTATCTCTCTTTGTAAGGATCTTTATGACCTGGAGATTGATTTGTCGCAAGATTTTGAATCAGGCCCTGAAATTGACCAATGGATCTGAAGAAGCCGAGTTGTGGAAAGGAAGATGATGAGCAGGATAATAACGATTTTTCTGATAAGTTTGAACCAGTTGCAGCTGTAAAGAATGCTGGTGAGAAGGAAGGAGAAGAAGAGACTGTTGAAACTGCTGCAATGAGGAAAAGGAGAAAGAAGAAGGAGAAAAAAGCAGCAGCAACCTCTTCTGTGGATGGTAAAGAGGAAAAACAGGAAGAATCAGTAACTAAGCCGAAGCCGAAGAAGAAGAATGATGCAGCAGAGAAGAAAATTTCCAAACGTGTTAGAGAGATGCAAGAGGCTCTTGCACGGCGGCAAGAAGCAGAAGAGAGAAAAAAGAAGAGAAATTGAGGAAGGAGGAAGAGGAAAGACTTAGGCAGGAAGAGCTAGAGGCGAAAGCTGAGGAGGCTAAGCGTAGGAGAAAGGAAAAGGAGAAAGAGAAACTGTTGAGGAAGAAGCAAGAGGGCAAGCTTCTAACAGCAAAGCAGAAGAGTGAAGCTCTTAAGAAAGAGGCTTTTAGAAATCACTTGTTGGCTGGTGGTGATGGTCTTCTTGTTGCAGATAATGATAGTGAGATTACATCCTCAAAGCGTCCTGTTTATGGCAAGAAAAAATCAGCTCACAAAGGCAATGGCACTTTAGGTGAAGTTGTTTCAGCAGATACTGAATTGGTTGGTTTAATAGAGTCAGTAAACTCAGATAAGAATTCAGGACCTGTGGATATAGCTCAAGAGAATAGGGTTGAAGAAGATGATGAAGAAGATGATGAAGAAGATGATGGAGAAGATGAATGGGATGCAAAAAGCTTGGATGATATTGATCTTAACTTCAAACGTAACTTTGATGATGAAGAAGAAGAAGAAGCTCATCCTGTGGTTAAGAAAGCATTAAAAGATGTTGTATCAAAGGCACATGATTCAGGTTAGTATGAAATGTAGTTCTTTGTTCTTCTTCCTTGTGTTTCATCCAATGTCTGTTTTTAAATTGGTTTTCTGAATTTTTACAGACCCTGAAGCTGAAAAACCAACAGCTAAACCAGCAGGTATGAGAAAGGCAACAACAGCAGCTATAAAAGCTATGCCTGAAGTGGAAGATGCTACACAGACAAAACGTCTTACTGAATCTATAGAAAGTGGAGACAATCTCCGCTCTATTATTTGCTGTATCATGGGTCATGTCGATACTGGTAAAACAAAGCTGTTGGATTGCATCAGAGGGACAAATGTACAGGAAGGTGAAGCTGGAGGCATAACTCAGCAGATTGGTGCAACATATATCCCTGCCAAAAACATCCGAGACAGGACCAAGGAACTGAAAGCTGATGCAAAACTTAAGGTGCCTGGTCTATTGGTTATTGACACACCTGGTCATGAGTCCTTCACGAATCTGCGGTCAAGAGGTTCAAGTTTGTGTGACATTGCCATTTTGGTTGTTGACATAATGCATGGGTTAAAGCCACAAACAATAGAGTCTCTAAATCTTTTGAGAATGAGAGATACAGAGTTCATTGTTGCATTGAATAAGGTGAGACTGCTTGTCATTCTGTTTGGATGGGATCTTTGTTCTCTGTTTTTAACATCTTCAAATTTCAGGTGGACAACCTAAATGGATGGAAAAAATGTAAGAATGCTCCTTTCGTGGAGGCAATTAAACAGCAAACTAAAGATGTTACAAATTATTTTAACATGAAGGTCACTGAGGTAAGTTATAAGTCTGAACTTTGTTTGTTTGGTTTGAGCTATTACTTGGGGTACATATTGTTCAAATGATGTTGTCTAATTGGTATTCCAGATTATTAGTCAATTCAAGGAGCAAGGAATCAACACTGAGCTTTATTACAAGAATAAAGATATGGGCAAGAATAAAAACATGGGAGGAGCATTCAGTATTGTTCCTACAAGTTCTGTTAGGTATAAATCTCTGTTTATTGTTTCTAATTACAGCTTAACAGATACATTTTCCTTTCTAAGATAGTTTGGGTGACATTGGTTGATATTTTTGTGGAGAAGGAATTCCAGATCTTTTGCTGTTGTTGGTTCAATGGGCTCAGAAAACAATGGTTGAGAAACTTACTTATGTTGAAGAAGTGCAGGTCTCTCTTCTTTTTCTCTTAGGTAACACTCGTTTCTGCAGTACTCCAGCATGAGAATTCTGATCCTTTGTTGAAATTGTTGAACATTGTACTGTCCTTGAGGTGAAAGTTATTGAAGGTCATGGTACAACGATTGATGTTGTGTTGGTAAACGGTGAACTTCATGAAGGTGATCAAATCGTTGTTTGTGGGCTACAGGCAAGTAAAAAAAACACAAACAAGTGATGCACAAGTATACATAGATCTTTAAAAAGTGATATATTCTCTTCCTACTATTTCAGGGACCTATTGTCACAACGATTAGAGCATTACTGACTCCACATCCAATGAAAGAGTTAAGGGTGAAGGTAGTTTCAGATCTCTACTTCATGTCTCTTGTTACCACCAGAATCCCGCATTATGCAAATCGTTTTCGTTGTTCCTTTTTTAACACACAATGAAAATTATTGGTCTGATGTTGCAGGGTACTTATCTGCATCACAAAGAAATAAAAGCTGCACAAGGCATCAAGATTACTGCCCAGGTGAAGTGGACTAACTCTACTATAATCTCTGTCTCTAGCCTCTGGTGTTAAATATACTGATGTTTAGACAATATCTTGAATATTGTTTCCATTTTTGGGTTGTCTTTAAAGGGCCTAGAAAACGCAATTGCTGGTACTTCTCTGCATGTAGTTAGACCGAATGATGACATCGATGCAATTAAGAAGTCAGCTATGAAAGACATGGAGTCAGTTTTTGAGCAAGATAGACATGGAGTCAGTTTTGAGCAAGATAGACATGAAGCATTACTTAAAGGGTCGTTCCTTTTGGTTAGTGGATGGAAAACCTTCAGATTCTACTCTCTGGCAAACTAACTATCTCTACTAATTTTGTAATCAAACAATTACCCCTTTCCTTTTAGTAATAAATTCACATTTTATCAAAAAAAAAAAAGATAGACAAAAGTGGTGAAGAAGTTTATGTCCAAGCGTCTACATTAGGGTCATTAGAAGCATTGCTTGGATTCTTAAAGTCTCCAGCTGTGAAGATACCTGTTAGTGGTATTGGTATAGGACCTGTGCATAAGAAGGACATAATGAAAGCTGGAGTAATGCTCGAGAAGAAAAAGGAATATGCAACAATTTTGGCTTTTGATGTAAAAGTGACTAAAGAAGCTCGTGAACTTGCAGATGAGATGGGAGTTAAAATCTTCTGTGCTGATATCATCTTGTTGAGCCATCATTTTTGATGGGTTATGGACCTCAAAAATGAATGTTGAGTATGAATATAAATGGGCCTAAATTGTATCGGTATTGTATGGTTTTTGATTGTGTTAATGAAAATAAACATGGAACTTTGGAATAAAAGTGAGTAGTATATATTAAGACATGCACATGTCTTTGTTCAAATGACTAACACCCACTATGGAGTGTGTGAGAGAGGATGGAAAGACTACGCGCGCCGCCGAGCCGAGCCGGGCCGGGCTCGGGCTTGGGTCTTGGGTCTTGGGTCTTGGGTCTTGGGTTTTGGGTCTTGGCAATAGGTTCTGAAGGGGTCTCCGCGCGCGATTAATTTTTTTGGTTCAATTAAATTGAATTGTCTGACCGGTTAAGTGAATATATTCAACGAAGACCGAATCAGTTCAAGCTTCAAACTTGAATACCTACTTTTGCGTACCCACTTCCCACTTCCTCAGCTCACGGAAGACTTTGAAAGTTTCAAACCTTGAGCTCAAAGTCTTCTCTGTCTATATATACAAACTCCACAGCTTACGTTAACGGTTAATCCTTTTTCCTGATTCCAAACAAAAGTTCTGATTTTCAATTCCCTACAACCAAGTAAGTACTCGAGAGTATACATAGAGTTTTCGTTTGTCGGTTTTGATTTCAAGTGTTGTGAAATCAAAACGATATCAGTTTCATCCTGGGATTCGATTGTCACTGAAAACCGCCACACTGCGGGTGATAATTCGAGTTAAGGAGAGAGATTTCTAAATCTCTACTCTGATTAACACACTGTACGGCAATTCATTCACTGTTAGTTCGCAGTTCCCTCTTAAGGGTCCTACAGTCTTAACTCGAATTAAAATCCTTCGGATTTGTGAATTGCTTGTGTGTTGTTGAAAGCTAGAATCTGTGAATCATTGATTACACGGATTGAATCATTGCTTTGGTTTGATTGTATAAATCGCTCCATTTTTTCGATTTCCAATCGATAAAATATTGAGATTTCGACAATCATAGGGTCTGTGAATTGTTTCTGAAACACTTACACGGACAACAACCAAACTGTTTTATTCTCTGTTCGTGAACTGCTAAGCTTTTACACGATTGTATCTACTTGCAAGTCGTTTTCTAAAACGATTTAGCTAACTGATTGAATGCGAATTCTAAATTAAAATTTTGATTTTAATCTCTTACTGTGTTTGTTATCTGTCTCAAAACNAAAACACATAAACAAACTGTTTTGAGTAGTATACTCACTTGAATTCGCAAATCAACTTGCCTTCATTGACTATATCAAATCGTTTATAAGGATAAACTTTGATAACTGATACAATCTGTTTATTGTGTCAGGACAATGACGAATGAAGATGTTCAGAACGTCACTCCAAGCTTACAAACTGAACCAGCTCTGACGGAAGAGACAGCTCGC
>OVBA01008897.1:0-11601 GCA_900406435.1 Lepidium aucheri | reverse complement strand
TTTAAAAAAGTAGGTTATCTAAGTAATTTATAAATTAAAGTAGGTTATCATTGTAATTTTCCCTATATATATTGTAATTTTCCTCTTAGGAAATATACAGAAAATTCCTCCCTTATATTTTGTTTGTTCCCCTGTTTTTCTCTTTAACAAGTATTCTAGTATTTGTAGATAATGAATTTGCAGAGAAAATTGAGTTATTTGGATTGAAGATGTAGTTTCTAAGTGTGTAATTTATTTGGAACAGGTTTTGTCATTTATCAAAGCCAAAGCTTACATAAACTTATCATTTGATCTTTAATCAGTATTTGAAACAGGTTTTTGTTGCAGGCATGAACATCTTTATTTCTATGGTTTAAGCAGGTTTTGAATTCACAATTCTCGCAAGTTACTTTGTTTGACATTGTCAAAATCTCATGCGTTACTAGATAAGTTGACTTCTTGTTTTCTCCACTGGATCACAATATCCAGATTTGTGTTTCTCAAGCAAAAGATCTGAAACTACTTTAGCACAGCCTCTGTTACTCTTTCTAATCACAATCACAAGTGTCAAACGTTCTTTTTTCTTTTTTCAACTCTGTTTTTTCAAAACAAAGACATTTGGAGTAATGATATGAATGCAGAAATTCAAAGAAATTTAAATACAAAAATTTAATAAAATTCCTAACATTTTCTTTTCAAATAATGAAAGTATTTATAGTCAATTTTTGACTTATCAATAATATATGGTAATATCGATGCTTATTATTTGAAAACAGTTTTTATGGGTTGCATTTAACAAAATTTAGATGTTGTATTAGCGTTATTACAAGTTTGCATTATGAAAAGCATCTCCAAGCAATATGGTTATCTTCTCTAACTTTTGTCCGTAATGGTCAATTTAAACGTGTTGTTTAGCAAATGAATCATTTCAGATGGTTTCGTAGTCTTGAAATTCTTTCATCAATTAGGAAAAGAGTTATGATTCCCATTCCTTATAAGAAATTTGAAGGACATGAATTTTTCATGAAAAAATTTAGTTGTCTTGAATATAGTTTTATGTCAATGTTTGTTTGTTATAAATGTAATTTACTAATATAAAATTTTATATATTTTTAGAATATTTTAAAATATTTAAAAATACTTGCGGGCAAACATGCAGAAAAACAAGTATACTTACCAAGAATTATTTTGTCTCCAACACAGTCAGACCATCCTTTTATACTACGCAGAAGACAATTTCTAGTCAGAGTTTGCTACGCCATGACCATTAACAAAAGTCAAGACCAAAGTTTGAAATCAGTCATGCTATACTTACCCCAACCAATTTTCAGCCACAGCCAACTCTGCATAGCATATCTAGAGTTACATCACCTACCGGACTACCAATTCTACAAGGAGAAGATGAAAAAGAATATGGAATCCGAAATATTGTCTACAAAAACCTACCAAAGTAATTAGGTAAATATTTAACACCAACTATTTCAATAAATCATATACATCTTAAGTTTTACCATTCATTCATATTTCACAAATAACATTTACCAGTTCCGTATTATGCTATAAGCAATTTATATTTTCCAACTGACAGACAATAAATTACTTATTACGAAGGTTGTACTCATCACAAGTGACAAGCCTATCAAAGCAAGCAAGAAAGTCGAGATCATGTTCCATTAAAAAGGTCTCTTGACTAACCTTTCGTTTCATGTGTTTGTTAGATTAGTTCAGTTTTCCTCCAAATCGCATAAATGTATACTTCCATTTTATTACTTTGTTATCAGTTTTAAAATTTGTTTAAATATAACTCCTACCATAATTTTCCCTTACAACACCCCTCCAAATACACATATAATTACTATGAAGATAGAAGTCCGTAAAGAGATTTGAAAGATAACGCAAGATAAAACCAAAAGACATATTAATTGATAAAAACACAGACTTACAAAAGATAGAATGAGCACAAGAGAATGTTTCTAAAGTCCAAAAAATTACTGTTTCCTTATTCATCCAATCTAGAAATCGAGACGTATCATATTGCCATACGTATGAACTATACTGTACCTCATGTGTAACAGATTCTGCTCCAGATAATGCAATCTCATTATAAGTAGTAAGATCAAGTTATTCTTCACAGTTATTGACAATACAAAATAACCACCCACCACCTCCACATACTATCCACATACCTTTATTTCTATTTTACCCAAAAATTATACACATACACAAAATAATTCCATAAAATAATTATATATATATATTGAACAGCAAGGGGCGTATCCTGGTATATCCTCTCGTAAATATAAGAGTAAACTAAAGATTCATAATGAATCCTAAGAATTTGATGGAGTATATAGAATTCAAGGTCGGCCCATTCGTCTCCTTCTACTACGACTTTCAACAGCTAATTGTCATCATTATCATTCTCCCTTACAATTTTTCTTACCCACACTAAAAAATGATGATTTATTTGGAGAGATATATAAATAAAAATGTGAAAAACTAGACATACGTTCGTGTAGATGATATGAATTGTGTAATGTGTGGATATGAAATAATTTAAGTGGGTACACTGATATATTTTTAAAATTAATTGACGTGACATTAAAAATATGATTGTGTTTTAAATATTGTTGTATTCAACTTTTCTAATGACATAGGTTAAGAATTTCATAGTTATAGAAGAAAGTAAAAGCTAATGATGTGAATTATTAATGTTAAAACCAAACTATTTAATAAAAAGCATCAACATTACCAAACTTCAAGAACTCTGTTTTCTTTTATTTTACCGACACACACATTTGATTTTTAATAGAATATAATGCACTATTTCATTATATATATATATGTAATAAATCGATTAATTTATATACTTAGTTTTGTCTGTTAAGTTAAACATGATGACTATATTAATCTAACTTAACCATACAAATAAACTTAAAAAGATAAGAATATAAGTATGTGGCAGTTATATTAGAGATGATCAATATTATAAAATACCTCTAATTTTTTAACTTTGATTGTAATATTCAACCTGAAACTTTAGTCTGTCCTCTTCCTTAAATTTTGTTTTTTTGTTTAATTCTTCGAACTTCGTCTTTAATTATATCGCTTGCCATCTTTTCTTTCTTCATTGTTACTAATTTTTTAGCACTTATCTCCCCAAGTAACACTTTTCTTCGTAAATCTGGATTATTACTATCCCTCAAATTGAATAGAATGGAATGGTACTTCGATATTTGTGAACCTTTGAAAGAACTTCATTTTTGAAACATGGAAGTTTCAACATGTACAGCCACAAGTGAAAAATCGCAAGCAAGAACTTGCTTTTTTATTTTTCTCTCTACAACCTTTATGACCACTTTTTCTAAAGAAGTTTGGAGAATTATACGAATTTTGTCACGCTTCAAATTTACAGACATCTTCATTTCTGTTTGAGTCATAACCAAAGTATTGTTATCACGTCTTTGTTCTCTACCTTGAGTGTAAAGAATTTTCATCATGAGTTCACAAAGAAGTCTTCATCAAGATCGAATATGACAAATTTTGTGATCAAGGAAGCAGTTCATACACTTTCTCACAGTGGTAGAGCAAGAAACATCATATAACAGTGACGCAGGAGAATGTATCAAAAGTTCGATGATCTCTTCAAACTTACATATTGGTTGAGACAACTTGTCATTTTTCACATGCCTAGCTCCTGATATGCCGCTTTAAACAAATCCAAAATCTCAATTTTCTGTATTTGTTTTGTTTGTGTTCGTTATTTGATGTGAAAATGATATTTTGTTTAACAACATGTAAATATTATTGTTTTTTATTGCAAAGTACAAGAAAGTGGGGGGGGGGGGATTAAAACAATTTGGAAGGAACTATGTGTTTTATAGGAAAAAGGGATAGTTGTCTCTGATATAATTGTTTATGTTTTTGGTTGTAAGTAACTCTTCGTAAACATTGTGACAAAGAAATGAAAATATGTTATATAAAATAGAGCGAATACTGAATTTCGAAAATAATTATAAATCTATATTTTTCCGATGCAATGTCATGTCTATTTAATTTTTTCTGGTTTTGTTGACCAATAGTAATTGTTAGAAGCATATGCTTTGTTATAATCAGAAGAACCAATATTATTAATTTTTCTGGTTTTCTCTTTTTATAAACCTATTTATGTAACAGTAAATTAAACGAAATAATAGATATATAATTTAATTTAGATTTTTGAAGAAGTATAAATATAGAATATTATATTGTTTATTGTCTATTAAAAACAAACGTTCATAAAAATTTGAGATTGTCAAAAAAGAGAATAAAATCAAAATCATATGAAAAATGTAAAAAAATTTAAACAAAGCAATGGTTAAAGTATATAAAAGGTTTTACTGCAAGTGTTATAACCTTATAATGAAAATTAATAACCATACTTTTAAGATTCTAATGAGAAAAATAATAAACAAAACAAACAAATTCAGCAAAGTTATAATTTTGTGTTTTGAATCATTTGTTCACATAAGTTTTTTTGTTAGATGTCATACTATTTTTTGTTTACTTTTATAAGAAAGCAACTATTTTTAAGGATTCCACCAAAGTGTTTATTTTGTGTTTTGAACATATTATTCAGTAAGTAATAATAGTTGTATTCAAAAAATAGTTATATTTAATTTGAGTTTATTTGGTGGTCCAAATATTTTAATCTGAAAACGATAACTTATAACTTTTGCATTTACAACATTCTTAAAAGAATTATACTTTTCATTAAAAATTATTTAATAATATTATTAAAGGATTTTTTGTCAACCTTACTCAATCTTTTTATTATTAATGAGATCGACAAAGGCCCGATACATAGCCAAACATTTTTTTTTAGAAATTTTGAGAAATGCTCTTTTTGGTGTACCCTTTTTCAAAAATACTTGACATTTATCTTTTTAAAAATGCCTCTCATTAATAAAAAATGAAAAAATACCCTCAGATTTTTTTTTATAAATTTTTCCTGCCAAAAAAAAAAAATTTCCCGCCAAAACATTTTTGTATGAAATTTCAAAAAAAAAATTACAGAAAAAAAAATTTCCCGCAAAAAAAGTAAATTTCCCACCAAATTTTTTTTATAAGTGCGCTTATAAATCTTTAGAAAATTTTTATAAACACCTTATAAATTTTTATAAATGTCTTATAAATTTTTATAAATACCTTATAAATTTTATAAGCTCTCTTATAAAACTTTATAAATTTTGATAAACACCTTATAAATTTTTTCTAAACACCTTATAAATTTTATAAGGTCTTTTATAAAACCTTATAAATTATATAAGCTCTCTTATAAATTTTTGTAAATACCTTATAAATTTTTATAAGAACCTTATAAATTTTTTATAAACACCTTATAAATTTTATAAGCTATCTTATAGAACCTTATAAATTATAAGCTCTATCATAAAACCTTACAAAACCTTATAAATTTTATAAGCTCTCTTAGAAAGCCTTATAAATTTTATAAGCTCTCTTATAAAGTTTTTTTATAAACTCTCTTATAAATTTGTTTGGCGGAAATTTTTTTTCGTAAAGCGGAAAAAAAATTTGGCGGGAATTTATGTTTTGGCGTGAAAAAAGAATTTTTTGGCGGAAAAAAGATTTTTATGGCGGGAAATTATTTTTTACGGAAAAAATATTTGTAAAAATATAAAAAAAATAATAATATAAGGGTATTTTGGTCATTTTTCTGTAATGATGGGCATTTCTTGAAAATGTCTAAAAAATAAGGACAGTGATGAAAATGTCCTCCTTTGAGGGGCACTTTTGCAATTCTCTTTTTTTTCCTTGCATTTGGGAGGAATCGAACTTGAGTGCCTGAGGAATGCTAAAGTACCATCTACCACTGGACCATATGTACTCGGCATAATATTATTAAAATTTTAGAAAAATATAACCTAAAAGAATGTATATGTTTTAAAAATATTATATTTTGACAGCATCATAAAATCATTCAAAAGTCAAAATTTCACATGACCGATAACAAAAATATAGCTAAAAATTTAAGGATTAAATTATATCATACAATTTTTTTTAAAAGATCGCCAATTCACAATACAAAGTCTAAGATTATTTGAAATAAAAAAGTATTGTCATAGTATTTTCAACATAGACTAATTTAGATCAGATTAATGACAAGTCCACTTTATGTTAGAAGCTTTCAATTAAAACTTTTGATAATAAGAAAGAGTAAGAAAAATAACATGAAAATTATCATAATTGCTGATTTCATTTATGGAACCATCGGGAGTGTAAAAGTATTGATCCATTTTTTATTGATATATTTCACTTCTCCTCTTATATCATATATCTGCAACATCGATACATTCCTCTCTAGTGATTCCATATTTTTATAATAAATGACTTATGATTTATTATATTAATATATAGTAAACATAAAAAATTTAAGTGATGTAACTATTCCTGAGCAAAAGAGCAGATTAAATACCTAATAGGTTAAATATTTATCTGTATTTATACTGATTGTCCTGCAGCTGAATCCTTAACGTAATGAATAAAGTTTTATTGTGGAAAAGAAAAAATGAAATCTTTAGATTTGAATTAAATTTCTTAATCCTTAGAAGAAAACAAACGGTCAAAAAGTTCGAGTAATTAAAGACAAGAAATGGTCTAAACCTAAGGTCTATAAATAAAGCCCCAAATCCAAACCCTAGATCACCTCATTTCAAATTACTCGGCTGGTTTTCGAATACTAGTAGCTATGTCGAATAAACCATCGTTACAAGCTTTGAGGGTGAATCGTCCAATGTTGATGAAGTGATGGCTCCAGAGTCTCGAACGATTAAACACATGATCGATTGTGCCAGTAAGGGAATTTTGCTTCTCAACGTCACCGATAACAACAAACACGTTGAAGCCACCACAGTCTTACGCCTTTGTTAGTAAATTCCGGTAAAAATCTTCGATTCATCCTGGTTAGATGTTTTTTTTTCGTTGGTTTTTGTTTGTTTCTCATCACTGTTGTTAGTTTTCTAGGGTTTCTGATTGGGAATATAGGATTGATTTGTAGACTCTGTTATAATTTGTTGATTGGAGTTATGATCGAGTGCGGCTTTACTCTTTTGTTTTCGTTTTATCTATGTTCATGTGTTAATTTGCCATTAGCTTTTTGTTGTTCTGTTTCTTATAATCCGTTGTCCTTACTAATTCCTTAACTGAGTTCATATCTTTGGATGCTATAGGCAGACTCTATGACCATTTCAATATCATGTTTTTGAAAACTGCTAGTTGTAGTTACTGTATCAATCTGGATTTGATGTTCTTTTATATCAGTGCTTCTTGTTTAATCAGTGAGTTCAAACTCTGAGTTGTTAATATGTTAATCTGGTGGTCAAATATAAGTTGTGGGAACTGGAGAACTCTTCATCCATTTAAAGCATTTATTTGTTCTTCAATGCAGCGTATAGAGCTTTGGAGTGATAAACAGGTTTTTAGTATTTTACTGCTTCCAAAACTATGGCAAAGGAGGAGCAATCCTCGGAACCACCGTCTCTGATTCCGTCACTTCCCCATGACGTCATGGTTAATATCTTAGCTCGTGTATCGAGATCTGACTATCCAACACTCTCCCTCGTTTCCAAACACTTCCAGTCAATTGTTGCGTCTCCTGAGGTTTACGCAAGACGATCCTTGTTGGAATGTACGGAGCACTGTCTCTATGTTGTCCTCACTAACCTAGAAACCTGGAGAAACCGTTGTTATATTCTCTGTAATCGCCGGTTGGTCCTTGTTTCTTCGCTTCCTGCTTTGCCGTACGATTCAAGCTTGGTCGCGGTGGGCTCGAGGATCTATATGTTTTGTGTGTTTGACGAGGACAATATGATAGTAAGCATTGACTGTGGATCTTACACAGTGCAACCCCTCCCTAGCATGCCTGTGCCCATGTCTTATACAATGGCTAACATTATCGACAAGAGAATCTACGTGATTGGACATCGCCAGAGTGACTTAGAGAAAATGATGTTGGTGTTCAACACAGAAACACAAAAGTGGGAGCCTGAGATGACAACGTATGACCTTGAGGGAGGCGACACATATCATGGTTCTGTGGTGATGGCTGATAATAAGTTGTACACAAGAGGTACTGATGGCAGCTTTGTTTACGATCCAAAGGAAAGGAAATGGGAAACGGACGAGATTCTTGATTCCAAGAAGTGGAAGTTTGCGTGTGCCATTGATGATGTATTGTACTATTATGATTGTGAATTTGAGAAATCTGTGAGAGCGTACGATCGAAAACAGAGATGTTGGCGCGTGGTGAAAGGGTTGGAAGCATTATTGCATGAGACAGGAGGTTCAGATTTGTCATGGTCTGTCAATCACGGTGGGAAACTGGTGTTTTTTTTCTCTAAAGAGGGAGAAAGAAGACTTGCAATCTGGTGTGCGGAGATTTCACTTGAAAGACGTGAAGGAGGGGAGATTTGGGGTAAAGTTGAATGGAGCAATCGTCTTGTGACTGGAAATTTTCAGCTTACTGAATCTCTAAATGTTGTTGTTTGATACGACAACTCTCCTTCATTATAAACTTGTGGTAGTAACATTTTTACATTAGACTTGTTATTAGTTTTGACCCAAATATTGTTTGGATAATCCATCCACCTTTTGGTAGTAATTCATCACAAGTTTATATAGACAAATTCATTCAGTAGCGTTTTGAGTTTTTATAATTTGGAATTGATATAACAAAATTCAGGGAACCGAAGACCTTTCATGCTTTAAGCCTTCAACTTCATTGCAAGTCACCATATCTTCCTGATTTCTCTGGAACTGCAAACTTGTTTGAATCTTCAAAATCTTTTTTGTCCAGTTTTTGTACTTTACTATCTCGGTAATTACTTGGCCAATTCATTTGTGATTGCTGTGGCTGTTGAAATATGTTAGGCCCAGGTGCTACCATTTCAGCTCCAGCTATACCTTGAGACTGTTGTAAAAGCGGATGTTGAACTCCAGTTGCTGTTACTGGTTGTCCCGGATGGTACATACCTGGGAACGTGACATGACCAGATTGTGCTGGAGCGTAAGTCACATGTTGCCCATGGTGCTGTAAACGGTAGAAAGAGCTTGACACATCTCGTCCTGGTGCAGGAATCCATACAGGCAATCCTTCACTCTGCAGAGACCAAAGAATATTATTGATCTGGAAGGGAACTTTAACTAAACTATCAATTAAGTTGGGTTAGGGAGAGGGTATAAATACATGTGCCCTGTTGTGTTGAACCCATTGTTATCTTTTAACTGCAACGAGTTGAGATCCTCATTCGAAGTTGAATTCCCGGCTGATGCAGCAGAGGTGGGGTTATATCCTGCTGGGAAGGACCCATATGTTGGTCCGTACCCACTAGGCATACTGACATGAGTCATGTTTCCTAGGATTAATGAGGGAGTGCATATTTGCCACCTGTTGCAGCTCCGTGGGGTGGAGGAGCAGGATATACACCGCTTGCCTGAGGTTGCTGAGCAAATGCTCTACTGCAAATTGTGGTTAACCCATAGCAGGGTATGTTTGTTTCTCACCGATGTTGATTAATAATCCTAAATCGAAGTTTCTACAAAGAATCCTCTTTAAAGATTTGTGCCCTCAACCCAGCTACACCCAAGTGTCTTACGCAGTTTCTTCTCTTCCATAGCGTCTCTAACGTTCCTTGCATCGTCCCATCTACCAACGGATGTATATATGTTAGCAAGATGTGAAAGATAACCTGAAGGATCGGCCTCGAGATCAATGCAGTGACGGCATGCAATCTCCCCAAACTCAACGTTGTTGTGTAACCCACTAGCTAAAAGCAAAGCTCCCCAAACATTTGAATCTTCATACAAATTTCTGCAGCAGCTTCCTTCCTTTATAAAACAAATACTTCTATAATTGTTCGTCTTGTGCTTCTGATTCCCTCCCTTCCATAATCTCTGTAGCAGCTTCCTTCTCGTTGATTCCAGTGAAGTCATCAGCCTTTAGTAGTTTCAAGATTTTTTGTAGCAGTAGCGAGTAAAGAGTGAAACAGAAGCCAAAAAGCAAACGTTAGTTAACATTTGCGGATTTAAGAACTTAATAAAACAGATATATGATATGTAGAGACAAATACTTTCAAAATCACGTTCAATCTCGTCCAGCATGCTTTGTCTTTTAGCAACTGTAAGAAAAGCAACAACAAAAAAAAGAACTTGGACTTAAAATATCGAGGAAGAACCAAATATGATCGTAGCAAGTACTAAAGGAAGAGTGGTTTGTTACATTGTTCATCATCTTCCCCTTAAGTGGAGTTATCAATGTTAAGCTGTTCAAATCCAGCTGCAGCAGCTACAAGTAACTAAATCTTTGTATGTAAGAATCTATCAACAACAGTAGTTCAAAAAACTTAAGTAAAAGCAAGACATAGTTATCAAAAGACAGCATAAGAACAATGTCTTAGTAGAATGGATACGGTTAAAGAGGAAGAGTTTTCTTTTTTAAAACTTCTTCATCCTTCTTAGAGTCATTAACTGTGTAGATGCCAAATGAGGTCAGAGTGAATAAAATCAGATTAAATTACACATGTCTTGAATAACTACCAAATGAGGCAGCGACATATAATGTGGTGGACCATGACCAGTTGCTACATTTGAATTGTAATATTGAGGTGCAGCAACTCTAGTACCATAGTAAGCCTACTCAATGAAAAACATTCACAAATTTGAACAATATTTATACATGATAAAATATAAAGTCATAAAAGCAAATCACCTGCAAATAGTTAAGTAATTAGCACGACCAAAAATAGTTCATGAATCGCCTGAAGTAATTGATGGTATTGATAAGCACCAGAAAGTTCAATTTTCCAATAACATTCCATCAATCTTTCAGACTAAGAACAAACACAACAACGTTATACAAATCAAAAATCGGTAACTATTCCTACCAAATCCACAAAGAACTGTATTTGAAAAAGGAAAACTTACGATATGAACATCTCTTAGTATCTTGTACTCCGACGACTCGCCATAATTCTTATCGAGACCAGATACTAAAACGCGAGAAACGTAAATCAAAATTTAGACTATACTGTTAAATCTTTACCTTATGATTTCTTAATCAAATACATGTCAATCTCTAAATGATAAGAACATAAGCGGAACGTTTTCTAAGACCTTCTATTTATATAGAATTAATTTCTAATTCAGCCCTTCATCAAATTAAAAATTATTAATATCACCACATAATTTTAACTCCTTTAAATAATGACCCTAACACATTGATTATACATTTGTGACCCCAAAATAATTCTTACAATCTCCCACTGGGTCACATATGTATCCTGAAAATGTGATAGACTTTATGAGCTCAAAATTGTCATTATATAGTTGAGTCCAAGCAATCTTGTCCATTGACTATAACAACATAGGATCATGGCGGTCTTTGTTATGATAGAAATAACTAAACCTTCCATAGTCACTGAAATCAATACAGTCAAATGACATAGATCAATTACCAAAAGTGTGGCATGAAAATCACATGAAAATTACTGAGGACATGTCGATTTTAACTGGTCCTACCTTATTGAGATCTTTTAACTTTATTGTTCAAAAAAGTAAACTGAATAC
>OVBA01008896.1:193-11602 GCA_900406435.1 Lepidium aucheri | reverse complement strand
TAAGATTATAGCCGTCTCATCCTTAAGCTCTTGCTCCTTAGCTTCTTGATCTAATGTGTGTTTGCTGTCCTTGATCACATCAGATACTATACGAGCTATAGGGGCAACAACTGGCCAAGCAAAGAGGGTTATGTGTCCACTCTATCTGCTCGGATGAGGGTCCTTGTTAGTGGTCTACAACTGCTGGTATCTGAAACCACTAATACTCTAATGGAGATGAAGTAGTCGCTTACCTAGTCTATGAAATACTCAAAAAATAGTGCCACTTGTGCAAGACTATCCCATGAGCAAAAAGACTCCAAGAAAACAACAGAAAGTGATAAGGTCAACCCAAACCTTGCATATGGAAAGCAGGTCATCGCAACCAGACCAGTCCATGACAGTAACAAAGAAAATTGGCAGATCCAGAAGTAAGGAGGGAGTTCATATGAACCACCATTAATTTGAAAAAAAAGAATTTACATAAAATTTATGATTTTTTCAAAACTTTTCTTACTTTTACACCCTATTAGTTATAATTCAGTGGTTCTAATTATACTTTTGTAGAAAATATGGTTAAATAGTTATTTTATTTATGTTTTGACGGTGAAAAATATTTCTGGGTTCACCACTGACAAAGAGCCCTACAACCTATTGAGGTCATATTCTCCAAAAAGACCTCATACCTATGATAGAGAATTCCCAATTTAGAAAAGGAAGAGCTCTTTCTTCTACTATTGAAGACCTTAACAAGAAACTAGAGGAAAATATGGAGCCTACCGAGATCCTAAGTTTTTCTCTTCCCGCTATAAACCATATCCTTCAAGCAATGATAATAGAGGTAGAGGAAAAGAGAAATAACTCAGCTGAAGACAAGTAACCTACCCAAGTAGAGCATTTCTGAAAACCATGTTATAGCTATACCCTCCCAAATAAGGGCCAGACATAGCGCAGCAAAAGATGGAATTGCAACTCCTCTTCCATTGCAAGTGGCTGAGTAAAGTCCTCTGGAGGTGATCTCTCTTATATTGCCTATAGTTTTGGGGAACCTTACTCAACTCCCCCAAAATGCGGTTAATGAAGCAATGGGTGAACACCGTGATGTCATGATACAATGCTAATTGTCCAGATCCCACTGAAAGTGAAACATAAAAATATCGGAACAAATTAGATCAGGAAACTGGATAGTTTAAAGAGGCAATTAGACACATATTTAAAGTAAAAAGAGAGCCATTGACAGGGAAGAGGATCCCCAACCCGAGATCCTGAACACAGAGAGAATACATGCTTTACTATGATTGGAGCTTCCAGAGTCGGATTCAATGCATTCAACAAAACCTCTAAAAGAAAAGTTTCCACTAAAAGATTTGTAGTTTAAAGGAAACATGGACGCCTTCCTCTGAAGAAAACAATCCAAAAGTCTCTCCGGAAGTTAAATCAAAAACGACGAAAGCTTAATAATTTGGAGCAAACAGAAACAAAAACTCGGGACAAAAAAATACCTTCATAGCGATAGATTTTCAAAATCCATTAGGCTCGAATCTTTAGCCACTGTGAGTTGGAACTGCCAGAGGGTAAAAAACATCTAACAGTTCATATGATAAATGAGATACAACTAAGTATTCTCCCAGACATTATGTTCCATTTGGAGAGGTGAAAATCCAATGACCAAATCCTTAAATCGCTGAAATTCCTCAACTATGAATCCCACCAATTTGTGTCTCCACTTGCTGGTAAAGGAGGAGGGTAGAATTATTTTGGAAACAATAACTGCCTCTGGAAATCTTTTCTACAGATCAAAATATCATCAAAACCCGAATCCAGTAAATAATGATAGATTTTACGCCTTGTTCATTTATGGTGAACCTGTGAAGACTAACATGAAAGAATTCTTGAGTAAACCCACAAATGTGTTGAATGCTAGAGGTGTCCTATGTATTATCACCAGAGACTTCAATGAAACTCTTAGCAACAGTGAAAAAGAAGAGGGTCCCATCAGACCAGAGTCTTTTTTCTCCACTTTCAGTTCTTTTGTAACAGAAAACGATCTTATGGATTTACAATATTCCCACTTGCTAAAATGTAGATTGGACAGAGCTATGGATAATTCTCTTTGGGCTGAAAAATTCTCATTTATTAGATGTGTGTATCTCCATTTTGAAGGATCATATCACCATCCCATAGCCACCTACTTCTCTGACAAAAGACAGAGGAAAAAATGAATTTTTAGATATGAGAGAGCTTTAAACCAGAATGAAGAAGTTAAATAAATAGTTGTTAATACATGGAAAGACTATCACCTAAATCCTATTGAATAGAAAGTCTCAAGCTCTTAAGCACAAACTGGAAACAACAATGGCAGAGTTGGAAAATCAAATGTCAAAACCCAAACCTAATGAAGGTAGAATCTCTGATGAATGAGGAATTGAAGAAGATTTACGTATTGGAGGAGAACCATTGGGGCCAAAGAAGCCGAGTTACTTGGCTAAATGAGGGAGACAAAAACTCTAATTACTTTCATTATATCACCCAAGGATGAAGAGCTATGAACTACTTTTTAGTGAGAAAAATCTGACAAGCCGCCTCTCTATTAAGAAAGATAAAATCATAAATGTAATCATAAATTATTTTGATGATCTCTTCAAAGCTCAACATGCGGACAGTAACAACACCATAAAGGAAGCTTTGGAACCAAAAATAACATCAGATCAGAATCAAAAACTAACCAACCTCAGCAGAAATTAAAGAAGCCCTCTTCTCAATTCATCCGGACAAGGCATCGGGACTTGATGGTTTTTTGCTAGTTTCTTTCAATCCTATTGCGAGCACTTTGGATCTGACATTGTTAAAGAGACTCTCTCCTTCTTCAACTTGGTTTAATGCCGAGAAACTTGAATCACACTCATGTATGCTTAATTCCCAAGCTGGTCAATCCCCAAAAAGTTGCAAATTACAGACTTATAGCTATGTATAATGTCCTTTATAAGGTTATATAAAAAATATTTACTAAAAGACTGCAACTTACCTATAGATTCTGATTTTTAAGAACTAGTCAGCTTTCATCCTAGGACGTGCTATTGCAAACAATGTACTCATAACGCATGAGACTCTCCACTACCTGAAACACTTAGTTGCAAAGTAAAGCTTATGATTAGATAGAATAGAGCTTCATTCAAAAAGTGCTTAAGCAATTTGGTTTTAACAATAATTGTATACACTAAATAATGACTTGCATCACTACAATATCCTACTCATATCTAATTAATGGACCAGCACAAGGAGAGGCAAAACATGAACGTGAAATCAGACAGAAAAGCCCAATCTCACCATATATTTTCATTCTCTGCAGTTAGGTCCTCTCCCGATGTTGTAGAAATGCCCAGAAAGATGGCTCTCTACATGCACTGAAAGTTGCCAAAGAAAGTCCAAGTGTAGACCCACCTCCTTTTTTGCAGGTGAAACCATATTTTCTGCAAATCAGACACTAAGAATTGTGAGACTCTAAAGGAAATACTCTCAAAATATGAGAAAATCTCAGGTTAGTGATAAATAAAGGAAAATTAACTATCACTTTTTCCCAGAAAACTTCTTAAACTACAAAACTCAAGCCAAGAAAATCCTAGGTATAACCAAAGAGGGAGGAAATGGTAAATACCTGGGTCTTAAAAGCAATTTGGAAGGAAAAAAAAAGATATATTCACTTCCATTGTGGAGAAAATCAAGCACAAAGCTGGCAGTTGGTCCACAAAACAACTATCTCCTGATGGAAAATTAGTAATGTTGAAATCAATTATGTCATCAATCCCCAGATACTCCATGTTGTGCTTTAAAATGCCAATTTCTCTATGTGGTAAAATCATGTCAGCTCTCGCTTCTAGTGGGATGCTGCAAATGGAAACCGCAAAATATGCTGGGTAGCCTGGTCAAAATTAGCACAAAGTAAGAAAGATAGAAGCTTTGGTCAGAGAAGTACAAGCTTTTATTGTAGCTTTACTTACCAAGATCAGTTTACGCTTGCTGCAAAACCCTCAAATGCTTCTTAGCCGGGTATTGATGAGTGAATATGGTTGTAACCATAGCTTCTTAGACTGTGTACATGCTGGTAGCGGCCCTTTAGGATTACAAGGAGTGTTAGAAGGCAAATAGCTAATCAAATCCCACTGTGGAATCACTATAGGTAATAGCCAGAACACTCATATATGGAAGGATCCTTGGCTGTAAAATGAGAAAGTTGTGCGTTCTTTTAGACCAGCTCTGGAATCACTCACACATGCCAAAGTTGCAGATATGTACCTCCCAAACTCAATTGAGTGGAATATGGAGAAAATAGAAGAAATTCTCCCAACCTACAAATAAGAAATCTTAGCCATTAAGCCTAGTAATCAAATGCTCGAGGATAAACACATAAGTCTCCCAAATGACTCAGGATAATATAGTTCAATGTTTGGATACTTCTCTTACCTGTCTGATAAAAGGACTTCTTAAGTGATTGAACCTATGAATCCAAACTTCAACTGAAGGACGGAAATATGGAATGAAATGGTTCTGCCAAAGTTGAAAATCTTTCTATGGAAAGTTCTCGAAAACTCATTACCGATAGGAAATGGATTAGCAAGGAAAAATAGTAGAAACACTCTGAAATGCCCTTACTGTGAAGCGGAGGAATCTTCCGATCACCTTCTCCTCCATTTCCGTTTTGCAAAGGAAGTCTGGAAACAAATCCTGAGCAAGGAGAAGTTTAAACCCCACCTTTTTGGCAATTTCAAAGAAGCACTGATTGCAGATTTCCTGCAAGTCAACCAAAATCTGGCAGACTTCCTGCAAGTTTACCAAAATCTGGCAGACTTCCTACAAGTCTACCAAAATCTGGCAGACTTCCTGCAAGCCTAACAAAAATCTGGCAGATTTCATGTAAGTCTACCAAAAATCTAGCAGATTTCCTGCAAGTCTCCCAAAAATCTGACATACTTTTTTTTTCCTGGAATGCGTAGATCGATCAATATATGATCATATCAATCGATCTGAGTCATTATGAAGAAGCTATTTGGTCTACAATGTTCAGACGATTGATCTGGATGTAGACTGATCTGTCTTTACATCGCAGACCAAATTGCTTCTTTGGAAACACTTAAATTGATCGATGTATACATCTTCAGATTGGTCAACACATGCAAACTATGGAACTGGTATTTTAAATGATTCGGATATGTTACCAATCTGACAAAATATTATTAACTAAAAATATTTATGGTTTTATATGTGTGCAGATTAATAGAGATAGCAAGGAAACTGATGAAACTAGTGGTAATATTGATAGGGGGAATGTAAAGTGTACTAAATATGACAATAAAAGTGGCATTATCGATGAGGGGAACGAGAATTATGAAAAAAACATAGAAAAAGTGGCACTATCAATGTAGAAAACGAGAATTGTAATGAATACGATGAAAAAAGTGGTACACTTGATGGAAGTTATGAAGATGATACTAACAGTGCATTTCTGAATGAAGTGTATGAAGTTCAATCACAAAGTTCTGCTCTTGAAGACTATAGTTTTAATGATGCAGGAAATTTTACTTTTGATATTGATGGAGAGGGTAATTATATCAGTTCCATGAATGGTGATTCAGATTCTTCAGATTAATCTGTAAACAAAGATCACGAAGAGCAACAAACACATAACTTTGAATCTTCTCAAAACACTCTCCCGGCTTTCGGGGAAATTCAAGAAGGACAAATATATGCTAACAAGGATGAGTTACTGAAGAAATTGTGTTCCATAACTATTCTAGGGAACTTTGATTTCACAACTAAAAGGTGTCTAAAGAGTTGCTAGTTTTGCGATGTCATATAAGCAAATGTACCTGGAAGATTCGAGCATCAAGAATAGGAAAAACTGATCAATTTAAAATAAGGATATTAATTGGGACTCATACATGTTCTGTTATGGAGACGGGCAATCGTAATCGACAAGCTACACCTAAAACAATTGAAGAGTTGTATGTGGCTAAATTTGGGAACATAAATGTTGGGATCAGACCTTTGCATATAATGCAGGCCATGAAGACTACCTACGGTATAGATATTGATTACTAGAAAGCATATAGGGCCTTAGTTCATGTCCGAGAGATGGAACGAGGTACTTGGGAGAGTGGATTTGAGGATTTGTCTGTATATATACATAGGATTAATGCTGCCAATCCAGGTCCTATTTGTAGACTTGAATGTGGTGGAGAAGAAAAGTTTAAGTATTTTTTCATTGATACGGTACATGTATCTCTGGGTTTAAGTTTATAAGAAAAATAGTCGTTGTGGATGGCACTCATCTGAAAGGAAAGTTCAAAAGTATTTTTCTCTGTGCTGCTAGACAAGATGGTAATGGTATGATTTTCCTTTTGGTTTTTAGAATTGTTGATTGCGAGAATGATGTTTCATGGGAGTGGTTTTTTGATAAATTGTGTTTGGTTTGTTGTGACGATGAAGATTTGGAAAGTATATCTGAAAGATACAAGTCAATTGGAAAATCTATCAAGAAGGTGTTTAAGTATGCCAAATGGGGAATTTGTACGTACTACCTATTCCAATATCTAATAACCAATTTTAAGAAGTCTACTACGTTGTTTTTGGTTAAAAAAGTCATCATAGTCTACAAAGCTTCTGAATTACAGCAATTTTTAACGAAATCAAGACTCATGATCCCAACTTAGGGCTTATTTGGATAAAGCTAATGTTTGATTATGGTCTCGAGCACATTGTCTTGGGAATATGTACAACATAATGACAAGAAATATTGCCGAGTCTTTGAATAATGTACTAAGGAGTGCTCATGAATATCCTATTGCTTATTTCTTAGAAGAATTACGCAAGCGGATTGCAGAGTGGTTTGAGAAATACAGTGAACTCGCTATGGAACTAGAAACCTTGTTCACAGCTCATGTAGAGGCAACGTTGGCTGAAAGATCACTTACTGATAATACACTTACTGTGCGACACATCGACAGGTAACGTAGTCAGGTTTCTTGATGTGATCCTAATTGCGTTGTTGATCTGGAAAAGGTATTCTTTATCCTTTTTACATTAATCCTATTATCGCTTAACACTAATTAACTAATTGTCTATTTACATGACAGAAAATTTGTACTTGTCGTGTATTTGATATCGATAAGATACCTTGTGCACATGCCTTAGCTGTTATTGGGAAGCGGAAAAATGTATCTTTAGAAACGTGCGTTGACGAGTATTACACGAAGTCGTTTTGGTGATTTGCTAAAACAAGGTGATTACTAAAAGGAATTACTGAATAACTTAGTAAAATTGAGATAACTGCTATAGATGGTCCAATACTAAATAAAGGATGTTCTTGTAAATTATGGCCAACACCAGGTATATAAGAAGTGATTTCAAATCCCGAGGTTAATAAATGCGTATGCAAAATCTATCAACCCAATAGATGTTGATACAGAGACTTCAGAAGCTCCAGCAAATTTCAAATCTCAACCACCAAAAGTAACACGTAGTGTAGGAAGACCAAAAAAATCTAAATATCTATTTGTTTTGGAGAATTTGTTAGGAAAACAAAAGGTACAGGAAGAAACAAGAGTAACAATTCCAGAAGAAGTACAATCATCACAGAACATATGTAAACAGTATGTGTGTTCAAGATGCAAAAGAGGAGGAAATAATCGCACGACATGCAAAAATGTTTTGTGAATAATTCAAAACAAATTTTAAGCCGAATATTTAAATTATACTTAAGCATCATATTTTGAATTAAATTCTTAGTTAATTTAAAAATAATATTTGTTTAAATTTCTTATTGACTAATCGATTGGTCCATGCAATGATCCATGCAAGTATTCAACTTTTATTGAAATAAAAACATGTAGAATAAACCAGGCCTATCGGTCTGCATATTGACCGGTTAATCTATGCATCCGTCCTTGACAACTATTTAACAGATAAACCAGGACCGATTGATCTGGTAGTTTACCGATCTGTCAGTCATGTTAGTCAAGTTGTAGATCTACAGATAAAACGAGACTAATCGATCTAGGTGTGAATCAATCGGTCCGGTATTGGTGGTCAAATTGTAGAGTTATTGAGAAAACGAGACCGATCGGTCTCTGCTTGGATCGATCGGTTTGGTATTGGTGGTCAAGTTGTACATTTACAGAGAAAACATGACCGATCAATTTCCTTATAGATCGATCGGTCTACGCTTTTTAACTTGACATAGTTTTGTAATCGGGTTTCCTAAACCGGTTGCAACTTAAATTGAACCGCAAAAAACCAAAAAAAATTGAGTTCTATAAGGTGAAATCTTCATATTGTCTTTTATCTTTTCCTCTCTTCTTCGATGCCTTCATCGCGTCCTTAACTTTCTCATCATTCTCAAACTTCCATGAGGAAATTGGATTTTGTAAGTTCGATGATGTGACCAGGTTTTGGAATCTTATCGCGAAGGGTACATATGTTTCTCATGGAATAAAGATAACTCATATTCGGAACCCAGTGGTCCGTGTTACTACGAAGATCATCAGCAACTCTATGTTCTTCAAACAAGAGCAAGGTTCAGTTCATGATGATGAGTTGTGGATGGTGTTTTATGGGGTCAAACACCTTTTGGATGAGTTCTTGTTATATCCACCAAATGATGTTAACCTTGGTGCTGTTCTTATATCCGAACTTGTGAAGTTGACGACTCAGGCACCAAAATCAAAGAAGAAGGAGCTCTATATCGGTACACTTCTCACTCATATTTTCAACTATATTGGTGTTGACTTGTCTCGGTATGAATCAGTGGACACGGTGCCTATGATTAACAAGTACCACTATTATACTCGGTCTGGCCTTGAGAAATTGATTACACTCCCACCGAGAGATTACACATCTTTTGTTTCACGAGAGAATTTGATATTTGAACCACCAGAATCCATCTCCGCGATGTACCCAGCAAAGATCAACCTCGACTTTGTCTTTCTGTGTTCCATGCATCTTCATCTCATGTTAATGACGATGCTGATGATGTACAGCCACATATTCTTCTTCCAAGTAATTTTAGCCAATATTTTTTACCTGACGTACCAGAACCAGAGAATGTGGGTGATCGTGAGCAGTGGAAGATAGATACGCTACGCAAAAACAATGATATGCTTCATTGAATCTGGGCTGCTATTTCTAAGATACGCCCATGTGCTTGTTTATCTGGTCCACATGTTCACTCTTCCAACAACATGAGTCACAAAAACTGGGCATCTATGAGATATGACACTCTGTTTTGTTATATGCTTGACATTGGCAGGTTTGCAGGAGTAGGACTGAAAGAGTACCTAACGATGACCTTTCTAGCGATCACGATGAAGAAGGTCTTACTGATGATGATGTCGAGGTTCCTGTTGGAACTCTTGAGCGTGAGATCTGGTCCAAACTGGTTCATGATAAGGAGAAGGGCCTAGTCGCCGTAGACATCACCCAGGAGAGAGAAGCAGCAATTGTGATAGCTCCTCGTAGGGACTGCGACGATTATCTATTGCTTTGATTACTATTTCAGACTACTATCCATCACTTTCTTTGTCTAACTTTTTATTTATAAACATTAAGATAATTATGTATTTCTATGCTTTCTAAAACTCTAGTTATAATGTTACTTTCTCTATATTTTTTATGGAACTTTCGTAATCAATAGTGTTCATTGAATAAGACAAACGTAAATCAATCAGCGGTGTGTATTCAGAAACATCAAATTGTTACAGAATTTTTTTTTATTCTAAATAAACAAGACCAATCAATCTAGGTATAGATCAATCGATCTACACTGTTTTCACCATTCAATTTCGAACCAGAAAATCTGGATCGATCGGTCGACTACAAAACCGATCGATCTCCACCTTTATCACAATTCAAATTCGAACCAGAACTATCTGGATTGATCAGTCAACTACTAGATCGATCGGTCTTAACAGTTATCACCGTTCAACTTCGAACCAGAACTATCTGGATCGATCAATCGACTACTAGATCGATTGGTCTACACCTTTATCACCATTCAACCTTGAACTTGAATAATCCCGATTGATCGGTCAACTTCTAGATCGATCGATCTGCACCTTTATCACAATTCAACTTCGAACCAGAAATATCTAGATCGATCGATCGACTACTAGATCGATCGGTCTACACCTTTTTCACCATTTAACTTCAAACCAGAACTATTCGGATCGATCGATCGACTTCTAGATCAATCTAACCATAGACCGATTGATCTGGTTTATTCAGTATCGAAGTTCAATACAATCCGTAGATCGATCATTCATTTCCCAGAATGATTGATACCATTAATGCAGAAAAAAACTAAAGAACAAACCACGTTAAGATCGATCGATCCATAAATGGATCTATCATGTTTGATGATAAAAAAACAAGATTGTATCTTTCATGTCTAACATTCTTTTCTTTATTGGATCGAGTAGCAGTAGATTCATATCACAAAAAAACAAATCATATCAAAATTCTGTACCTAATAATTCAGCTCATCAAAAATCTCTGCAGACAGCTTCTCTTACAACCTTGATGTTCAAATCAGAAATTGGTATCTCAAATGGCACACCTAACCCATGACATTCAATGAACTTAATGGCATAGATACCACAATGCCCAATCTTAATAATTTGTGGAATTCCTCGTTGTGGCTTTCGAATTTTATACTTTCGACACTCATACTTCCTCTTTCTGATTCTGGTGTTGCAGCACGTAGAAGATGGGGTAGCATATTCGGTATTGGTTTTACTGCTGCAATAATACCTTCGTTTGAATTTCCCTTAACACCATAATCTAAAACTTCGACAGATCGACTTGGAATAGAAATAACGAGTGCAACCCAATGGTTTCCACCAGCATTTTGCACACAGTAAATATCAACTACGTCAGTTCTCCAAGACAACCCTGTTTTAGCAACTTTTGGGAATTCACCATTGGCATATTAAAGTGATTTATTTGGAAAAACATGCACTTCTTTCGAATCCAAGAACTCTTTATACTTTGAGGACCAGAAAGCAAAAAAATAAGCATCGAGGAAAGCGGTTCTTCTACTTCTGAACATTGATGAATTCTTCATAAGTCTTGAACGCAACATATTCATCGCACACTCAGTATGCTATAAATACAAAAAAAAATTCATGTAAATACAAAGTAAAATAAAGTTACTATGAATGACATCAACTTACCAATGAAATTAGCCAGCCTTGTGGTTTTTGTAATATATTAAAAAAGTCTTCTCCTTTGTGTCCAGATCCTGTTGGATAATCTCTGAAATTTATAATTTAAAGTTAATGAATAGTATAAGTAAATTTTAATTAAAGCTATTGATAAGTGTGATTTTTAATGGCTTTAGAGTACTATTTTAGGTTGTTTTTGTATCCGTTTAGCTAGTTT
>OVBA01008894.1:0-11605 GCA_900406435.1 Lepidium aucheri | reverse complement strand
AACAATACTGCATAAGGCTGAATAAATCACTGTACGGATTAAAACAGAGTGAGTGCATATGGCNTAAATCACTGTACGGATTAAAACAGAGTGAGTGCATATGGCACAACCGGTTAAGTGAATATCTGGCCAAAGAAGGCTACAAAAATGATCCCATCAGTCCGTGCATATTCATAAAGAAGTATGAAAACCATGGTTTTGTGATTATTGCAATATGTGGATGATTTGAACATCCTTGGAATCCCTGGTGAATCGCCCGAACAGTTGAAATACTGAAACGAGAATTTGAGATGAAAGACCTAAGCAAGACCAAATTCTATTTGGGATTACAGCTTGAGTACATGAAAAATGGTATCCTTGTGCATCAAATGGCGTATACAGAAAAAGTACTCAAGAGATTTAACATGGACTCGGCCCACCCATTGACCAGCCCAATGGTTGTGAGAAGCGTAAGCTTGGAAACTGATCCATACGGTCCAAAGAAGGACGATGAAGAAGTTCTCGGTCCTGATACGCCTTACCTCAGTGCAATAGGAGCATTAACGTATCTGGGTACCCACATTGCACCAGACATTAGCTTTGCCGTAAATCTCCTATCAAGATTTAGTTCTTGCCCAACTCAAAGGCACTGGAATGGTATTAAGCATGTATTGAGATACTTGCAAGGAACAAAAGATTTGGGCTTGTTCTATAGTGGCGAAACCAAAGATGGTTTAATTGGGTATGCTGATGCAGGCTACTTATCTGATCCACACAATGCCAAATCGCAGACCGGCTATGTTTTTACATATGGCAGAACGGCCATAAGTTGGCATTCTATGAAACAGACTATAACTACCACATCATCGAATCATGCTGCGATACTTGCGATCCATGAGGCTAGCAGAGAAGTTGTGTGGTTGAGATCGATGACTCAACACATAAGATCAGATTGTGGCATGAAAAGTGAAACTGAACCTACGATCCTCTATGAGGATAACGCGGCCTGCATAGCACAGCTAAAAGATGGCTATATCAAAGGCGACCGGACTAAGCACATTTTGCCTAAGTTCTTTTTCACGCATGAATTACAGAAGGCTAATGAAGTACACGTAGTACAGGTCTGGTCATGTGATAATTCAGCAGACTTATTTATTAAGTCTTTGCCGACTTCCACTCATAGGAAGCTGATATGCCAAATAGACATGCGAACACTACGAGAGTTAGAGTGATGTCTAAATCAGGAGGAGTAGTACGTGCTGTACTCTTTTCCTTTACTATGGTTTTGTCCCACTGGGTTTTCCTGGTACAGGTTTTTAACGAGGCAGCATTGCCCAGCATACTATAGAGATCCCTTAGCATCATTGGCACGGTTATGTCATCCAAGGGGGAGTGTTATAAACTATATGGATGGACTCCATAACCGGCCCACTACAAGACACAAGACTGAAGCCCAATGGGGAAAGCCCACACACTACTTTCCATTAGTCATTAGGGTTTTCCATTTTCTACTTGTATTATGTCCTTAGTCTTGTATATATATATATTGTAACTCTCATTCATTATTAATACATAAGATTCATTCTTAATCTTTGCTCTACAACAACATGATCTTTGAAGTAAGTTATTGAATAGATATGTTGAGTTTAATATACACAAACATTTTGTGAAACATAATTGTTGAAATTATGTTAATTTCAGAAAATATTTGAATTTATTATATCTTAAATCATGATTACATTATTCTCACATTACGAATTTGACATTTTTGGTTTTTGTTTTTTTAGCAGTCTCTCACAATTGAAGTGAAAGTTATTGGAATAGACATGGTTAGTTGGAGAAGAACCACTATTTTGATAACACAATTGTTTTAATTATGTCTATTTCATAATATTAGTCTTTGATTTCATCATAAATATACTGCAATATCATAATTTGATTTCTTATACTATTTGGGTAATAAAAATGAACATTTTGTTAATAATATTATGAGTACATCCATTAGATGCATGCATTACAATAAAATTGGTAGAAAAGTACAAAAAGTCAGAATTTTTATCATTGCTCAAAAAAATTGAAAATGTTGCTCCAAAATCCAAATTTTTTTAATTTTCTCTCCAAAATCAAAATTGAAAAATTTGAGTTCATCAGCTTTGTGTGTATATTATCTCTCACTAGTGAGAAGAAAAAAGAATAATATATTCAAGATTCAAATGTTCCTTCAAACCAATATCGAAATATAAAATTTTCAATTTCACACTAAACTTTCTCAACTTAAACTCAGAATCCTCTAACGTTTAACCTCACACCTCTTTCAACTTTTCTTTTCAACTTTTCTTTTCAACTTTACTCTTCAACCACCACCTTTCTCTCACAAGAAATGAATCACCAAGAACAAATCAGGTTCGACTTTGACATTATCTTTTCAGCCATTTCTAATCTTTTAACTTTACTCTTCAACCATCACTTTAGTCACTTCTAAGGGTCGACGGATCCTAATCCCTCTCAAAAATATCAAAAATATTCATATATACCTAGAAGTATGCCTTATTATAATTGATTCTATGAAAAATTTAGAAATCTAATTCCCCTTACACAAATATTGCAAATTAATGTCTCCGAGTTAGTTAAAATGGTAGAGTAAACCAAAATTAGTCTAATTTAAACCTAAGCTAAAATCAAACTATAAATAGCCAATTACTGACTTGATTATAGACCCGAATAAACTTCACTTAACCCACTAAAAAATCAAGAATTAACATGTAAAAGTCCAAGTCCCGTAACAAAAAAATTGAAAAAATCATTTCAAATCAGAGAGACTACTAAACCAGAAAATAGAATTCGACAATGGATTTGGTCGAAATCGAAGTAGCTACGCGCGGAAGAGGTCGTATTGAAGAGGATTTAGAAGATGAGATGCATGAGAAGTTTAATTTTGGTTTACAGTACCATTTAAACTAACTCTTATCGGGATTAGGAGAAAGTTAATCTACAATATTTGTGGCAGAGACAAAGGTTAGATTTCTAAACTTTTCATGGAGACAATTATAATTAGGCATACTTCTCGGTACATTTGGACTTTTTTTGATAATTTGAAGGGGATCTGGATCACCGACCCCACTTCTAATTTATATTTTGTATTTTCCTTGACATATTCTGTGTTATGACTATGGATCCAACAACAGTGACATTAGAGCTACGAAAGTAGTGGCACATTAAGTGACATTTTTCTGGAACATTGTTACGGAATTCCAACCAAATGCTGTATAGTGGAACCATGCTCACTTAATTTGAAACTACAAGTCCAAATGTTGGCAGAAAGTTCACATACAAACTTATGGGGGTACGTAACACAAACTTCTGACCAAATATCTCACCATATGTAACCTTATGTCTATTGACACTAATTTCTTTTATGTAGGACGGAGGTCTTCATCTACGCTGTTGGTAGAAAAACGCTATGGTTGAACAAAACATAAACCGCAAGAACGGGATAGAGTTATTGAACAACCTGATTGACTACATCAACACGAATCATGCCGGTGATCAAGTTGACCCGTGCATTATGTGGGTAAATGTTCTTCACAATCAAGATGAGATTAGGACAATAAAAGAGAAAATCACAAAACAAGACAATAGTATCAAGGAACTTCAAAAACGTACATAGATTTGAGAGAGTTGTTGGAACCTTGTCTAGCAATGAGTTCTAGAATGCAAGGTTCGTGATTAAAAGAGGGGAAAAATGAGGCAAGACACTTGTGAGACGGTTTAGAGCAAAAGTAGTTAACTTTGACGAGTAGAGATAATTGCCGAATAGATGTTCTTATTAGCTTGATGTATGTCAAAAAGCTGATCCTCCTTTCGAAGGATCTGCTCCTATATTTATAGATCATAAAGGTGGTTATAGAGTAGATAGAATTGAGGAAGATTTACAATTCTATTGATAAAATTGTATCTAGAAGATTCATGCTAGATTTTTGGAAATGTTCCATGACGGAAGAAGAAAATTTTCATTTATTTTCATGCTGATGTGTCATCCGCCTTCTCATCAAGTTTGATGCAATTTCCGAGAAGAGACTTTGTCGAGTTGATGAAGATATCCGAGATGAGGCTTTGATGATTTCAATGAGTTTACAACTTAGCATTTGAGCCGTTGTTTCCTGTGGACCGAGGTAGGACTTCAGATCCACCTCCAAGAATTGTCCCCCTCCTTAGACTTGGAAAATTTTGGCACATAATTTTCAAGTCGGGAGGTTTTCCAGCTTCCATAATCTCCGGCCCACGTGTCAGTCTATGAATGGGTTATTCGAATAGTCGCCTCTGTTTTAAACCATTTAGTAATCATTACCACGTGGTGTCGCTTCGATTTCCCCAACTTAGTCATAATTACTGACTGGTGTCGTTTTAGCTTTCGGTAAATTCCTAGAAATACTGTGCTACTTCTTCTTTTATCATTCACTTTACATCTTCAGAGTTTATCTTTAGCAACTTCCGTCTTCGCTCTCTTATTTTCTTCAGAGTTCGATACTCTTTCAAATTTTTCTTATACTCTTTTCATTCTTCTGAAGATGGGTCTCGATGATTTTAATCTTCCAAATGTCGAAGATGGCTTGAACTCTGTGCTTGATGGACTGAGCGCTCGCCCTTTTGAAGGGACTTCTAGGGTTTTGAGACCCTCTACTGCTCCATCTCAGGACATCATAGAAGTCCTTTCTGAGTCCGGTCGGGGAAATTTGCGACCTACAAAAAGGGGAGAACTAATCCGCCGCTTAGGATTGGTTCCCCTAGTAGAGCCGGTAGAAGTGGTTCTTCAGGTGCTTCTCACGGAATGGGAAGGGGTACTCCCGAGTTCCGCTTCAACCACAATCATACTAGCCCTTGTTTAATTTTGGAGTTCCGGATGGAGTGTGCTGACTTAATAAGCCAGATTAGGACTTCCCTATAACGCCTTCCTTCTTTGAATAAGATGGAACCGTGAGGACTATGAAGAGGCCGCCTACTTGCTGTTCCAGGTTTGTACCGATTTCTGAATATCATTCTGTATTTTATATTTGGATTGATTTCTAACTTCTCATATTTCCAATGCATTTGCAGCTTATTGCTTGTTTGAACAGTATCATGTTGGAACGTGAGAGATTCATTGCCAATCCGGAGAGTAGTAATCATAGGAAACCGGCTTCCACTGCCCGAGTCACTCCGTACTACCTTGAAATGGTGAAGGCCCAGTCTAAACTTTCTGCTGCCGAAGAGGAGCTTGCTTGTGTCAATGACGAGTTGAAGTTGGAGTGTGAAAATGTCCTCAAATTGGTAGAACAAAATGCTGCATTGTCGGGTGCTGGTTTTAAGTCTGCCGAAAAAGCTTGCGACGATGCTCAGTAGTTGCATGCCGAGTTGGACTCCATGAAGGAGAATTTTGAATCTTGACTTTTTCAGGCCTTAACTGTTGAGAATAAAAAGGTCTTCAAGGATCTCCACGATCCACTATCTGATCGTTTTACCCAAATTGCTGCTCGGTTTAGCGACCTCGATAGGTACCTTGAGGCCCATTTTTTGTACGCCCAATATCTTGGGGCGACAGATTTCTCCAATTGCTTTCCACTCGGGGTGTCAATATTCCTCCTAAGGTCACCGACTTGATGACCGCTAAATTGAACGAGTTTTAGGGACTCCTCAAAAGGGAGAGCTTGACGCTGCTGCTTTCAGGAGACTTGGACATCCCTGTTTTTGAAGTAGGTGAGGCTTCCAACACTGGTGAAAGTAGACTCTCGGAAGCTCCATAATTTTTCTGGGCTCTGTCGTAGTCTTCTACTCTTGTAAACGCCGCTTGGCTTTTGACATCTTTTTGTATTCTTGTAGTTAGTACTTGCTTTGAAATAAATTTTCCTATGCAATGAATGACATTGTAATCTTGAAGTATGATATTTGAATCCTTGTATGAAAATTTGTCAATAGACCAACTCGTAATTTTTACGAATTTTGTTCCCGAAATCTCTTTTTATGTTTTTGCGGGCTTAGCTAAGTTTCTTCCAAAGTTTGAGAATTTTATCCCATTCAGTTAGGAAGAGAACTTTTGTTGTATGGCTTTAAAGCTGAAATTTGAAGACTCAGTTTAGATTTTAAGAAGTCCGACCTCGAGAACTATACTCGTAAAATTTTGTTGGGAAGATTATATGATTATTTGTACATAAACTATGTTATGTCTTTCCTTGAGATTCTTATCTCGGAGAATCTGTACAAAGTTATGCTTTGTATTTTGGTGAGAGTCGAACTCGTTATTCTGTACAAATCTATGTTTTGTCGTTTATGACAATATAATCTCGGTAAATCTGTACAAAGCTATGCTTTGTTTTTTGGGTGAGAATTGATCTTGTTATTCTGTATGAAACTATGTTTCATCATTTATGATAATTTTATCTTTGGTAAATCTGTACAAATTTATGCTTTATCTTTTGGCGAGAACTGATCTCGTCATTCTGTATGAAACTATGTTTCGTCGTTTTGTGAGAACTTAATGTCGGTAGATTTATGCAAGGCTATGCCTTGTCATTTGGTGAGAACTGATCTCATCATTCTGTCTAAAACTACGTTTTTGTCGTTTTGTGAGAACTCAGTCTGGGTAGTGTTGTGAGAACCTAGTCTTGGGACAGCTAAATACTGTTTCTAGATTTGACTTTCGGAGTGAGAATTAAATTCTCATTTTTTACGAGGTTATACTCGATGAGGTTTTAAGACTCGTCTTAAAGATAAGAAATAGGTTCTCAGGATTAGATTTGGCGAGATTTTAAGACTTGGAAGACAGTAAGATGTTTTTTTGAGATTTAGACTTGGCAAGGTTTTAAGACTCGGTGAGGTTTTAAGACTCGGATAAAGGACAACATAACTTGCATTTTTTGCGACAATTTGACCTCGTCTTTTGAAGAGTTTAGGGTGTAACCCTTTTTTCTTTTTCTTTTTTTTTGAAACCGAGAAGGGACTTGTAAAAAATTTATATAGTTCTAGCTGGACACGAAGACTACCTACATACGTCAAAGGGATCAAGCCAAAACGTAATTCTCAGTATATAATTAAATAAATAAGAATGCGTTAAGTAATGCATCTAGTTCGCCGAGTTGGCGAGTCCTTAACAGTAGTATCACTTCAGGTTAATGGAATTCCAGCTTTGTGGAATCGTTGCTCCATCCATAGTAGCAAGCTTGTAAACTCATGGTTTCACAATCTTGTAAGTGATGTACAGCCCTTCCCAATTTGTGCCGAGTTTTCCCGCATTAAGCTCAGCCGTGTTTTCGAACACCTTTGGAAGTATGAGATCCCCTACCGCAAAGTGTCTTCCACGTACTTTCTTACTGTAGTACTTTGCGGCTTGTTGTTGATAGTTCTGTACTCGGAGAAGTGCTTTCTCGCATTCTTCTTCCAAGTCGTCAATGTTGTTTTCCATAGCATCCTTGTTAGAATCCTTGTTTTCGGGGAATCGTTCTTGGCGTAAAGTCGGTACAGCTATCTCGACTGGAGTCATTGCTTCCATTCCATGAGAAAGGGAAAATGGAGTTCGTCCAGTTGAGCGTCTAGGTGTAGTGGTATGTGACCATAACACGCCATCCAACCCAGATGCCCAACTTCCCTTTTCCTTGGAAAGTCTTTTCTTCAGACCGTCGATGATTTGTTTATTCGTAGCCTTTGCTTGACTATTTCCTTGTGGGTTTGTCAACTTGCTTACTCGGATATTCCATCTAGCGCAAAAATTGGTGAACTTCGCCGAGATGAATTGAGATTTATTGTCTGTCACAATCTCGTAAGGTAGCCCATGTCGACAAATGATATTCTTCTATACAAATTTAAAAGTAAGCCTTTGCCTCGACCCACTTTGATAAGTAATTCGTCATGACAAGCATGAATTGCTTTTGTCGAGATGATGGTAATGGCCCAACTATATCTATTGTCCATCTCATGAATGGATACAGCATGATTGTTGAGGTTAGCGCCTCAGTAGGGGTATGGATGATGTGCCCGTGTTGCTGGCATTTATCACTTTTTAGCCTTGTATTGAGCACAATCTCTCGCCATACTCGGCCAATAGCAATCGAGTGTCCTGATCTTCTGTACAAGCGTTCTTCCACTATTGTGGTTTCTACAAGCTCTGTCATGCGTCTTTTTGATGATCTCATCGATTTCATCACCATGAGCACAAGTAAGTAATATTCCATTCATACTCCTTCAATTAAGCTTTTCGCCGACTTGGGCATAGAAAGTGCATTTGGCTTTAAGACGACAAGCGGCCCATCTATCCTCTGGCGTTTTACAGTCAAGGATATATGCGAGGATCTCGTCTCGCCAATTGACCTTTGGTTTGGTTGTCTCCTTGGCGTCTGTTATCTCGGTATCGTATTCATCCTGAATGTTGTCTATGGCCAAGACGAATTCGAGGTCTCCTTTTGGTAAGCTTATACTTGGGCGATCCATACTCTCCCCTGGTATTATTCATCTCTGAATAAGGCCCTGTGTGGCTGCGAGAGCTGCTAGAGCATCGGTGGAGGTGTTCTCGGATCTAGAGATTTTATTGATCTTGATCCTCAAATCCTTAATTAGCTTTTTAACTATTTTAAGATACACTTCCATGCGATCATTCTTTGTATCATATCCCCCGTTAACCTAGTTAACGAGTTGCTGGGAATTGCAATAACAATTGATGTTGGTTGCTCCGACTACATTGGCCAACTTTACTCCTACGATCACTTCTTCATATTTTTCTTTGTTGTTGGATACCAGGAATGCAAGTCGGAATGATTGCTCTAAAACTTCTCATGTCGGGCTTTCTAGTCAGATGCGAACTCCTGAGCCGTGCTGAGACAAAGATCCATCTATGTATATCTTCCATGTTTGAATGCTCTTTTTCTGACTCTAGAGGCTCCAGATCGAGAGATAGCTTGAGTAGGAAGTCGGCAAAAACTTGAGACTTATCACTTGTTCGTCCTTTAGAAAAAATGTCGCATTTTCTTAACTCGATCACCCACTTGGTCAATCGCCTTAATTGATTTGGAATGTGTAGTATTGTTCGCAGTGGATGATTCGTTAATACTATAATAGTATGAGACTAGAAGTAAGGTCACAACTTTCTTGTCAAGGTGACTACCACTAATGTGAGTTTCTCTATAGTCTGGTATCTAGACTCCGCTATGTCCAATGACATCCTGACGTAGACGATTGGGTGCTGAGTTCCTCTGTCATCTCGAACTAGCAAGCCACTTACCGCTGATGTAGAAACTCTTATGTATAAGTATAATGGTTCCCGTTTTCAGGTTCCACGAGGATTGGTGGTGTTGAAAGATATTCCTTCAACTCGGAAAAAGCCTTCTCACAAGTCTCGTCCCACTTGAAATTCTTATTTCTGCACAGCTAGTTATAGAATGGAAGGAACTTATTTGTTGAGTGGGATATAAAATGGTTTAAAGCCGCTATACAACCTGTTAGCCTCTGTACTTCTCGCTTATTCTTCAGAGAAGGTAGCTTCTAAATTTCCGTGACTTATTTCGGGTTAGCTTCGATAACTCTTCGAGTGACTATGTATGCAAGGAACTCCCCTGAGGTCACCCTAAAAGTGTATTTCGCCGGGTTGAGCTTCATCTTGTACTCGTTCAGTCTTTGGAAGCAATGAGCTAAATGATCGACATGATCCTCTGCTTTTAATGACTTGACAAGCATGTTGGCTATGTATACTTCCATTATTTATCCGAGTTGGTCGGCAAACATCTTATTCACCAACCGCTAATAGTTTGCTCCTGTATTCTTTAATCCGAATGGCATAACTTTGTAGCAATAGGTCCATTGCTCCATGATGAACAAAGTTGTCTCCATATTGTTTGGATGCATCCGAATCTATTAGTATCCCGAGAAAGCATCCATAAACAACAGAAGTTCATTCCTTGCGGTTGCCTCGGAAATTCGATCGATGTTTGGCAATGGGAAACTATCTTTAGGGCATCCTTGTTCAGGTCGGTAAAGTCGACACATACTCGCCACTTTCCGTTTTTCCTTAGAACCACTACAAGGTTGGCTAACCATTCTGGGTATTAAACTTCTGCGATTGATCTGATCTCAATTAGCTTTTTGACCTCATCGATTATTGCCTTTGTCCTTTCTGGCCTGGGCTACCTTTGCTTTTAATTGATTGGCTTGTATGTCAGATCGACATTCACCCTGTGGCTTGCAATTGTTGGATTGATTCCAGGCATGTCACTCGCTGTCCATGTGAATGCTGTCACGTTCTTCTCCCGGAGTCAAATCAACTTGTCTTTAATTGGCTTGCTCAAGTCGAACCTGATGTTCACGCATTTTGACGAATCTGTTAAGTCGATGTTGAAGAGTTCTACAGTTCATTGGTCTGGTTTTTTGGGAGCAAGAGGTTCTGACAATGCTTTGCTTCCTACTGACGCTGTGATCATGCATGACTTATTCTGTAGTTTTAACTCGGCGTTGAAACAAGTTGTAGACATCTTTTGATCTCCTTAAAGTGTGTAGACTCTTTCACTTGTCGGAATTTTAACACATTGATGATAGCTGGATGGAACGGTTTTCATCGCGTGTATCCGGGGTGTTCCTAGGATCATGTTGTAGATTGGTGGTTTATCTACAACGAGTAGCTCGATCCATTGAGTAATTCCTGCAACTCGGACTGCTAGTTTCACAGTTCCTATTACATTGATTGTGCTTCCATCCAATGCGGTAAGAGTTTTGTCCACGGGTTTGAGTTGAATCTGGTAGTGCCATCTTGTCTAAAGTCTCCTTGAAGATCATATCCACTGAACTCCTAGTGTCGATGAGAATTCATGAAACATCATAGTTGGCAACTCGAAGTTTGGCGACTATGGGATTGTTTTGCGGAAAACTAACTCCTTTAACATCCTCAGCCATAAATGTTATTGCCGAGTTTACTATCCACGTATTCTCCCATAAAGGTTCTGGATTAACGAAAGCAACAGTTTTCCTCTCGTATTTCTTGATTGAACGGATGGTATTATCACAAAATTGTAATCCTCCCATGATCACACCGACAACAACCTGTGGGTCACAAGACTCGGCTTTGTCTCTGATCGATTTTTGTCGCTTGGCTGTTTCCGATGTGTTGTTCTTCAAACTTGCTGACTTGAAAGCTGCTTTGTGCAAAGAAAATAATATAACATTCATTTCTATTAGCCGTTAAGTAAAAGAGTTAAGGCCCACAAAAATCCATATAAGTTAAGGCCCACAAAAAACAAATAAGGCCTAATACACCAAAAAGGGCAAAAGTTACGGCCATCAATTTTATAGAGTTAGGCAAAAGAAACAGTCTCTTGCTTCCTTGGTCTTAACAGATGTCTTCCAAAAGATTTTTTCTTTAACTCTGACTTGCTACTTTTGTTCCCTTTTTCTTTCTCCTTCTTGCAACCAACTCTGGTTCCTTCTTAACTCAATCATTTCTTCAAGGGCCGATCTGAAGGCAAATTTAACTACATTAAAAACTAATATTAATATCACAGAAAAAATGCTATCTTAAGTATTTAATAGCATTTCAGAAAACGCTATGTATGCGGAAGCTATGGTGGAGTCTTGTTTTACGATAGCGTTTATTTGTTACGCTATTATATGCCTTTTA
>OVBA01008893.1:0-11606 GCA_900406435.1 Lepidium aucheri | reverse complement strand
TCTAATAGTTTCATAGCTTGGAGTTTTGCATGTAAACGATCCGGCTCCATATGATCGGTTTTTCTAATCCCCTGTTTAACTTTGTGACATAAACTTAAGCCAGTAGCTATATGAGGGGTTAGCTTATGAGAAATTAAAAGAAAGTCGATTTAAAAGTTTTAATTTTGTCCTCTTTTTCTCTGAGTTGATTTTGTTAGGAGATTTTGGAAATTAACGCAATTGAAGTTGGTAGTGGAACAAATTCCATGAGTGTTGAGAGAAAAAGGTCAAAAGTAGCCAAACCCGTCTGAAAACCTTCTTTAAAAGTGAATGGAGAGATCTAACCTCCTTGCATGTAGCCGATCTTCAGTGATTTCGAGTATAGGTTTGGTATCCGATTGGCTGTAGTGAATAGATTTATTACTCTCCAAGATTAGCCAGACTCTTAGAGAAGCCAGATGAGTTCACCGATCTTCAAATTTTTGTGGGTGGGAACCTTAGATTTTCTTGCATGTTGTCTATCTCTGCGAATCTTCTTCTCAATTAAAAGTTTCTCCGTTTTGATAGTTGTGATGAGAGAGTACTATCGAGGATGTGATTAGAAATTCGTGGGAAATCTTAAGTAGAGGAACCGACAGCAAAAAGTTACTTCAGTGGTTTTACTCTTCTTCTCTATCTTCGAGAGAAAAGAGACAGGTTCTTGATATTTTGTGTTTTATACATACATTTATATTAGTATATACTTGGTGAATTGATTAAATTATTAATAAATAAAAATATGTGTTCTATTGATAATGTATAACACATCAAAATTAAATATAGATCTTAAAACCTAAATAAATACGAGTTCAAAACGCTAAATAAATACGGGTTCAAAACGCTAAATAAATACGGGTCTAAAAATTAAGTTATAAACGAGTCTAAAACATAAATGAACATGAGTCAGAACGTAAATGACATGAGTCAAAAAATTTATATGTATAATTGTAATGCATCAAAACTTAAGTAAACAGAAACAAAAAATATATGTCGTGTACAAGAAACACCGGTGATGACTATAAATTTATTTTTAATATATCAAATATATATATATATATAATTAAGTAATTAATAAATTTATATTTATAAATCAAACCATAAATAAATAAATAAATAAAAACAAACAAATATTATCTAACCCGTACATAGCAAGAGACATCGTCTAGTAAAAATCACAATAATATAACCCTAAAATTGAATATCTATTTCTTTTAAATAGTTAAATTAAGATATGGTCTCACCTATAAACTTTATTGTACTAAGTTAGTGATAAACCACATAAAAATATTTAACAACTTATCAAATTATTTATTTTTCCCTTTTTTTAACATCATCATATTATTATTAATTTGCAATTACATAGTCTTCATGTAAGACATTAGTTATACATACTGGAACAAAAGGAAATACATTATATGGAAATTTAATATCATGAGATTTGGCTAACATATCTGCCACTCTATTGCATGTACGGGGGATCCAGCTTATATGAACTTCATGGAACTTTGATTTCCAATATTGGATTTCCCTAATCCAATTATGGAGTTCGAAACAATTTTGTTTGCCTTGTAGAAGTTGTACAACAGTTTGATTGTCACCTTCAAACACCACTGTTCGAAATCCTTTGATCCATATTTGTTGCATTGCTATTACAAGAGCCTGTAATTCATATTCTAATAGCGATGTATTCTTATATCCTAAAGAGCTTCCTGCATACTTAAAGACTCCTTCGTCATCTCTTGCTATCCAAGTAGCTCTAGGTCCTAATATGGTATTAAAACTGCTATCATAATTGCATTTTATAAAATTAGTAGGTGGTCGTGTCCAATGAAGTCTAGGAAGATTATTCCTTTGATCATTTCTCAATGTCGATGTATCGGCTTTTAGAGCTATTGTAGCCCATTCATTGGCATCCTTTTTAGCATCACAGATTGATTGGTACCAGTGGATGGATTTATGTTGATATAGTAAACAATTTCGACTCTTCCATATTCTCCATAACGTCCAAAGAGGAAGTTGAATATTAAATGGAGGTAGACCTTGTATATTTATATAATCGAATATGGTTGTTAGCTTGTCTTCAAACGACACCAACGGATTCGAAAATACCTGGAAATCCATATTGACACCACGCCACACAGCTTGTGCATATGGACACAAGAAAAATAAGTGATTCGTCGATTCAGACGAGGAACAACAGCGACGACATTGGTCATTTGAAATGATTTGTCGGGATAGCAAGGTCGTACCCACAGCAGTGGCATTAGAGACAGTACGCCAAAGAAAATGTCTTAATTTTGGAGCAGTATTGAGTTTCCATATACGATGCTTCAAAGGTAAGGAACCAGGGAGTGGACGAATTATATTGGTTTGGTTATGAGTAGCAAGCCAGCACCCGGATTTTACCGAGTAAGAACCATCCTTTGTATAGGTCCATCCTATAAGATCTTCACCGTATGGTGGTATTCGAACTTTTAAAATTTCCTCAACGTCATCGGGATGGACCAAAGAGTGTATCAAGTCACGATTCCAAGAACGATAATGTGGATTAATGAAATCGGAAACATGTATATTTGTTGAAGTAGAGTCGAGTAAGCTTCCGGGAGGACGAGGAGGTGTTGTATTTAACCATGGATCTGTCCAAGTGGCAATCGTTTTGCCATCTCCAAGAACACACCGTAGACCCTTTTTAATAAGATCACGACCAATTAATAATGACCGCCAAGCAAAGGATGGCTTATTACCGAGACCGGCCTCTAAGATGTTTGTTGTCGGAAAATATCTTCCTCGCAATACCCGAGCGGCTAGACTTGTAGGATTCTGCATCAACCTCCAAATTTGTTTGCCTAGAAGAGCCGTGTTAAAGCTTTCTATATCTCGAAACCCCAGGCCACCTTCTTTTTTGGTAAGCTTAAGCGCTTCCAACTAAAATAGTGCAGACCTTTCATATTCTGTCCTTTACTCCACCAGAATTGTGATAGTATACGGTTTATATCTTTAAAAATCCCTAGTGGTAATTTAAAACAACTCATTGTATAGATCGGGAGCGCCAAGGAAACTGTCTTTAAAATAATCTCCTTACCCGCATCTGATAGAAACCGATATTTCCAGTTCTTTGTACGATTCTGCACTTTATCCACAATATATTGGAAAATCTCTTTCTTTTTACGTCCAAAAACTTCCGGTAAACCCAAGTATTTACCTCCGCCACCCTCATTGTGAATATTAAGTATTTGTCGGATTCTTGATTTTATAAGAGGTTAAACTCTACTGCCGAATGTAATCGAATATTTGTTCAGATTAACCATTTGACCCGACACCCGTTCGTATCATTGTAGAATTGACTTAAGTGTAGAACACGATCGGAAATTTGCTGTACAAAAGAAAAGGGCATCATCCGCAAAGATTAGATGATTTATTGTAGGTCCCTCTCGACTTATCTTCATGCCTCTTAGAGTCTTTTGGTCCGCAGCCCGGTGTAATAAATGACCTAATACTTTACCACAAATGATAAATAAGTACGGAGAGAGCGAATCACCTTGACGAATTCCATGTTCCGGTGTTATAAAACCTCTAGGAGCACCATTAATTAGAACCGAGAAAGTAACTGATTGAATACATTCCATAATCCATTGAATCCAAATTGGAGCAAATCCCATATAGTGTAAGGTATCGCGAAGAAAATTCCATTCTAGGCGATCATAAGCTTTTGATATATCAGTTTTAACCGATATGTATGACTTCGACCATCTCTTCCTGGATTTAAGTGACTGGAGTAGTTCTTGAGCAATAAGAACATTGTCCAGGATATTCCGACCCGGAGTAAAAGCAACTTGTTCTTCACTTATGATGTGTGGCAACACACATTTTAATCGATTAACCAAGATTTTAGATATAATTTTATACCGGACATTGCACAATGCTATTGGACGGAACTCATTCATTGATTTTGGAGAGCCGGTCTTTGGCAAAAGGCAAATATGGCTATGGTTTGTTCCCGGCTGTAGTTTAGTTGAGACAAAAAAATCTCGAACCTCTCGACAAACATCTGTTTTAATCTCTGGCCACAATTGATGATAAAAGGCTGCAGTGATTCCATCCGGCCCGGGAGCTTTGTCTGCACCTATAGAAAATATAGCCTGAGTAATCTCTTCATCTAAAAACTGGTCTTGTTAATTGATCATTCATTTCGGTCGTAATTCGGCTTTGAAAACCATCGAACACATCTGTATATGTTTGTGAAGGTTGTCGTATAGATGTAAATAAAGTTTGAAAATATGCACTTGCAGTTTCTCCTAAATCATCATCACCACGACTTATAGAACCATTGTCATTTTCAAGAGCCAGTATACGATTATGAGCTACTCTTTGCTTAGCTGCTGCATAGAAAATTTTGGTATTGCGGTCTCCTTTGTTGATCCAATTTTTGCGACTTTTTAAGTACCAATACTGTTCTTCTTCTTTATAGGCATCGGTCAAATCTGCTTGAAGTTTTTGAATCTTAGTCGTTGTCATTGTCCCTGAAGATAATGCATGATCCAATGATTCCTTTATTGTCCGTATACTTTGAGCAGCATTCGTATGATGCTGACGCTTCCAGGCTGAAATTGAACGACAACACTCTTGAATTCGAACATCTAAAGTTGCCGATGGAGAAGCATGATGCCAAGCGGAGAGGACAGAAGCTTTGAATCCAGGTTTATTAAACATTCTACGGTCATAACGAAACCAACCCCTTCGTGTTCCACTCGAGGCATCACAATTGATGATCAAAGGCCGATGATCGGAGCCTTGAAAAGGCAGAAATTCAACTAAAGCTGAAGGAAAATAACTAAGCCATTCACTATTCGCCATAGCATTATCTAAACAACACCATACACGATGAGAGTAACGTTGACCAGACCATGAAAACCGATCTCCACATGATTTTAAATCATGAAAATCACAGCAATTAATCATTTGTCGAAACGGTAAGAAGCTATGTTCTGAACGTGCTGGTCCTCCACGCTTCTCAGAGTTATTCCGAATTTTGTTAAAATCACCACAAATTAGCCAAGGAGAATGTCGTGAAAGTGCTATGCGTTGTATCTTCTCCCATAAATAATGTCGATTGGATTGGGCTGGTGGTCCATAGACAAATGACAAATAAAAAACGAGCCCATTGCATTGAACCAAAAGATCTACAAGATTTGAAGAACAAAACAGAACGGAAACAGAAATAGAATTTTTCCAGAAGACTGCTAAACCTCCACTTATACCTTGTGGAGGGACTGTTACATAATGAACATAACCCAAAGAACTGCATAGATCACGAATCATATCGTCTTTTTGCTTTGTTTCGGAAAGGCATATTATGTCCGGGAGATACTTCCGATATATCTCCTTTAGGCGTCGAACTGTCAAGTCATTGCCTAGACCTTGACAGTTCCAAACGGTTGTAATCATTCCTGATTGGATGGTTTAGGAACCACCAAACCTTGAATCTTATCGATGGAGATGATATTTTGTGAAATATCATCCGGAGAAAGACATGGACGACTTACAGCTTGAGACGAAGAAGATGCGTCTGCCATGTTTGTAAATTTTCTTTTGCGATTTGTGGAACCTTGGTTATCAGACGGGAGTTCACCAATTGTTCCTTCGGTCAGAGCAGCATCGTGTGTAACACCATTAACATGAACATTAGTGTTTGCATCAACAGGGTCGGTATCCGCATCCTCCTGTTCTTCCATATCTTGTATGATGACACCACCGCCTTCATTGCCTCTTATAGGACGAGCTTCGTCCTCGTGGTCATTGTCACTATCAGATGATGGATCAGTACCTCCATTATCAATCAAATAAGCACCATTATCGTGAGTAATCATTCCACATGCTTCACAAAATCCCCTCAACCGTTCATATCGTAGACGTAGCAAGGTATCCACTCTGGGGACAAACTGAAAGTTACGTTGAAAACTTAATGGGTAATTGATGTCCCAGTTTAGACACACCCGAACAAATTCAACACGAGAGACTGCATCAGTAGAGAAATCGGTGGCGAGAAGTGGACCCAAAGCTTGACCGATATGAGTGATGACATTTTGTGTGAGATATTGATAAGGAATGCCACGGATTTGTACCCAGAATGGAATCATGTTCATCATGTGTGGTAAGAGACGGGGAGTCCAACGTTGTAGAACCAACATTCGATCGGCAAAAGCCCAAGGTCCTCTCCGTAAAACTGTTTTCATAAGTTCTTTAGAAGGAAAGATGAATTGAAATTGACCATTGTCAATTGAGTGGCCATGGACCAATCCTTCGACTGCCCAAGTACGAGGCATGTTAGCAATGATAGCACGGAGGTTTTGACGGTGAGGGATGGTCGGACGGCCAACTATGACGAAACGGTGCTCCGCCTCTGCCTGAGAAATCACGTCGGTTGGAAGAAGGACAGAAGCAACCTCTGAACCCAAGTCAAGATCCTGGAGAGAACGCCTCAGATTACTGGCCATGATGAAGAGATATCCCTTGAACCGAATGAAAATTGTTGGAAATCGGTGAAGATTATAGCAGTAACAAGAGGAATCAATACATATATGAGTTGGTCTCTCTACTAAAATAGAAGATTAGGCCTCACGATCCAGGATCGTGGTAGAAAACACACAGAGGATTGCGGGGAAATAACCATCCACTTCGCCGGCGTAATGCGAAGTCGGTAACGGAATTGTCGAAGATCGCCTTTTTTCGCCACGTTTCGCATTTTTGATTTTTTATTTTTCCCTTTTTGTTGTGTATTTGACTCGGGTATTTGGTAACCTTTGAATATTTTACTTTATTTTTTATTATCATTTAATAGTTTATTTATGATACCACATATAGTGGTATAAATGGTTATTCAAGAGCAGAACATTACAACAAGAGTAGTGAGACAATTTGGAAACCATACAGAAGCGAAAAATAAAATCTCTGAGATCAGAGGCTTCTAGGTAGGATTACGATCTCGACAATCCATCTGGACTACTGAAGCTAGCCAGGTTGGTGCATCGGAGGCTAGATAAGAGTGAAACTTCACATTCCTTGTCACGCTAGTGGCAATTTCTTTAGCATATTTATTAGTTTTTGCAAAGGAGAAGTAAACAACACATGTCTGGAATTGACTTGCAAGATCATTCTAAAGCTTAAGGAAGGAACGAAATCTCGGCCAATACCCTGAGCTCTTAATGGCCTAAGCAAGATGCGAGTTCTCAGTCCAAAACACTACACATTGGCAGTATAAATCTCTGAGGCCATGAGCACTCCAAATCAAACAATGCCATTCTGCATCCATTCTGGAAATGAAGGGTAGCTTGGTGTCATGTGCGTGGAAGAGAACCATACATGAGTGATCTTGGAGTATCCACGAGGGACCTACTAGCTGGTCTGGGTTTTGCCAAGATACCCCGATATTACATTTAAGCATTCATTCATCCGGTTTCCTCCAGAATATCAAAGATTTTTGGTGCATAGTTTCTTATGTTGTTGGCATTCACACAATCAATATTAAAATTCATCCATTCTTCAGTCTTTTCTAAAGCTTGGGCAATAAGAATATCAACATCATGAGGCTTGTCTGCACATACCTTGATGTTCCATTATTTCCAAAGATGCCACAACATCTACGGTAGAGTTCTATGGTATTTGTCATTCTTGTTGGCTTTCTCAGTCAATTTAAAAATCTAATCAAAAAGATCCACGAGACCTAGACTCTATCCAGAGAAAGTAACGCTAGTGATGAGAAAATGTCAAACTTTAAACGCAAGATCACACTAAAAACATGTTGGATTGATTCTTGTTCTCTTCTACAAGTAGTGCAGGTCTGATTCCCATTTACCCGTGTTTCTTCATACAAGCTGCAACTGTCAATGCTCCTAAGAGGGCTCTCCAGAGGAAAAACTTAATTTCTGGAGATGAACACGTTTCTCGAAGCTCTGAAACTAACCAAACCTCTCTCTTAACATTGTACTTACCTTCCTTAGTAAACGACCAAAATCATTCATCTTGGATGTCTATAAGGACAAAGACATAGGATTTTCTTCACGTCCTCAAAAGAGAATAGATTATGGATTAGATCTAGTGCCATGTACCATCAAAATTAATAAGATCTGATACTTTCCTTAAGATAGCATTACAAATTTTCTGCTTTCTGGCAGTAGCGGCATGTCATCAAAGAACCATTATCCGACCTTGGTATTTTCTCCATCTTCAATCACTTTAACAGCCCTTTTTGCCAAGAGATCCTCTCCATGGGAAATACTTAGTTATGCATACGATGGTCTACTTCCTTTTGTTGCATCGAAAAGGTCTTAATAAGCGTATTATCTTAACTTGTACAATGTCCAAGGAGAGAGTTTGGGTTAGACAATAAATGCCAAGCTTTCTTGGCAAGTAAAGCTTGGTTAAAGTCTCTGATGTCTTAAAAGGCAGGGCCACCATCTTGCTTAGATTTACATAATTTCTCCTAAGAAACCTAAAGTATCTTCTTTTTGTTTTCCATACTGCTCCACCAGAATTTAGCAATGACACTTATTATCTTCTTACATTAATGTTTTATGAGCTTGAAGCAAGACATCGCATGGACCGGGAGAGATACAACCACCGACTTTATGACCTCATTTCCATCTAGGGATAGTAACTTTTCGTACCAACCGGTTAGTTTTGATTGTAATCATTCAGTAACAAAGCTTAATAGTTCTCGCTTCGAACCACTTAAACACTTTGGGAGTCCAAGATTTTTACCGGTACCACCTTCTTATGTTATTCCCGTAAACAGCCCAATAAGTCTCTTCATTAAAGGACCGATCTTGGCTCCAAAGGCTATAGCGGCACTTTCCTTCAGGTTAGCTTTGCACATGAAAATACTGTCATCCACAAAAAGAGTTGTTAAATAGTTGGGCTATTCCTTGTAACACTTATACCCACGATTCTCTTCTCTAGTTTTGCTTGTTTAATCAAATGAATGAGAGCCTCCGCACAGAGGATGAATATAAACAGAGAAAGAAGATCTCCTTGCCTTAAACCTTTCTCTGGTTTGATGAAGCCAATAGACTGTCCGTTTAGAACAACAAAGTAGGTAACATATCTCACACACTCCATCATCCACCTACACCATGTTTCATTAAATCCCAATTTCTTGAAAAGGTTCTCTAAGAAGGACCACTCAACTATGTCATATGCTATTGACATATCAGTTTTAATCACCATAAAACTATCAACACATCTTGGGATCGTCTTGAGGGCATGAATCATCTAATGTGCGATGAGGATGTTATATGAGATGAGCTTTCTGGCCACAATGGCACTCTGTGTATCAGAGACTATGTTTGGGAGCCATTTTTTTAGATTTGTACTCATAATTCGTGAAACAGTTTTGTACGCGACCAAGCAAAGGCTAATGGGACGCATGTCAGACATTTGCTTTGGGTTCTTTACCTTTGGAATAAAGCAGATCTGCGTGTAATTCCACCCACAATTTGGGTTATATACCTTTGGAACAAGCCTTTTTCAATAAATTGACCACCCACAATTTCCCAGTTTACTTGAACAAAATATCCGGTCATATCGTCTGCTATTGGACCTTTGTCACCTTTAATGTCAAAAGCAACTTCACGAATCTCCGCATTAGTCACACTTTTCGTGAGAGATAGGTTCAATTCATCTGTAACCCGTGGAAGCATACCACTAACGAGTTCAGAGGCGTTATAACTTATTGGTACTTGAAGGAATAATGAAGAGCTTCCTTAAGTACTTGACTGCTACTTCACCCTTAGAGCCCTCTGTGAACTTCTCTATTCCTTCTTCATTAACCAACATTGGGATTGAGTTTTGTATTCTTCTATGATATACTTCTATTTTACAGGTTTTGAGCTCATTAACATGCCTACTCTTAGAGTTTTTGTCTATGTTTTGTGTCACTTTTAGGTGGAAAACATAGGAACTTAGATTATTGGCATTGGAGTTTTGTTTGGATGATTTTGGAGCATTACTTGAAGTTTCACGAATATAGCTTATGATCGATCGATCAACACCTTGATCGATCGATCAAGCTTGCTTGCCAGATCATTGTTCGACCGCACTATCAACCTACTTAGCTGGAAGATCGATCACACAAGTTAGTGATCGATCGATCAACGAGCATCCGAAGTAAATACCTAATTTTCCTTTTTTGCACCTAGATCTCAGGATATATATAGTTCTATTTTCTGTTTCTTTTACACATCTTTCATTATTCACAAAGAACTTTGAGAGTTATTCAGTAAGCTAGAGAGGGAGAGAATTCAACATTGAGAAGAATCTCTAAACTCCCTTTTTATATTTTTATGCAATTTTAGTTTATTTTCGTTATGTCTTTTGTTTCAATCCAAATCATGTCCGAGTAGTTCACCAATCAGGTTTAGGGTTTCTAGGGATTTAGGAAACAATGATTAGGGACAAATACAATCAAATCCAATAATAGTATTCTCCATCTAATTCTTGTGCTTAATGCTTAGAGTAGTCTGATCAACTAATCTATGAACCTAGGTTGTTAGCACTCCAAAAGCTTGCTAGGAATCTGAACTAGATTAGATGAGCAAGTAATCCTACACCGCGATAGGTGATGTTTAGGTTGGTTGTGGATAGTTGAACATACTTGTTTAATGCCTATTTTGTAATTTAGAACCAATTAGAGTTAAGACCTCTAGATTATCGAGTAGAGTCTCAAGTACTATGAGAGTAGGCTTGTTATACCTTTCTGTTCAAGTCGAGAATTGAGCTTAAACATTGTTCTGAATAGTTTCCCTAATTAGATTCCTATTTCCCGATGAATACCCTATGCCTGGTGCCTTTTACTATATAGTTTACATTGTTTAAGTAGCTAGTTAATCACCAAAATACGATTAGTATAGCTTGAGAAATATAATCGATAGTCAATAGTGCAATACTTGGTTCTTCCACTACAAGAAGACACTATGTTTACAACACCAATTTTCGTCCCTAATTCGATGTAAACAGAGTTTACAACGAATTAGGGACGAACAGACTTTCCTCATAAACAGATCGTCGTAATAAGAATTTCCTTGTAAAAACGTTGGTAATTTTACAAGCGCGTGATTTCGTTGTAATTACGTCGTAAAGGTTCGTTGTAAATCTTACAAGCGTCGTTGTAAAGGCGTTGTAAAGCAAACGATGTAAATTCGTTGTAACATTTACAACGATTTAACAAGGAATATTTTACAACAAATTAGAGAGGATTATTTTACAACGAATTAGAGAGGATTATTTTACAACGAATTAGAGAGGATTATTTTACAATGTATTCGAGAGGACAATTTTACAATGAATTAGAGAGGATTATTTTACAACGAATTAAGGACGAAGAGTTTTANGGACAATATGTTTACAAGTAAATCGTGACGAAATATTTTACAACTAAATAGAGATGAAACAGTTTACAAGCAAATAGGGACGAAATTGGATAATTTTTTATAAAAACAATAATTTAATTAAAATTTTTTGTTTAAATTAAAATTTTAGAATTTTTTTGAATTTAAAATTTAATTTTATAATATTTATAATATTTTTTACAAAAA
>OVBA01008892.1:0-11608 GCA_900406435.1 Lepidium aucheri | reverse complement strand
ACTATAGAGCATAGTCCTTAGACCTGAGTTCATGCTGTTTTCTTGCACATGTATTGGTGTATTTTGAAAATTTCAAACGCCAACCGTAACTGGTGGTTATAAAGGAATTTGTCGGGCAGATCATGAAATGTGAGAAAGGAACAGAGGATGGAACAAGATGGAATTTGTCCCTCCTATATACGGGAGAAAGATATCTCTGGGCCCTTCGAAAGATTTGATACTTTAAAATGCATGGCCGTGCTCAAACAGGGTGATAGACGCTTGTTTGCTCTATCAATACAAATTCAAGTTCGATGAACATTGATCTGGCTCATTAAAATAAGGATGACACGAACTCTTGCCTTACAGCAGATAGAGATATGGAGACAAAGGGATTTTGGGAATATATGATTCCAGTACAAGTGGGAGATTGTTGGGAATGTCCTGCAATCATTTGTACTTACTCGTGTGGTTGGTTCTAACATCGAGATTAGAAAAAATCATATGGTACTAGGGGTTATAATGGCTTGCTAGAGTCCACTTATAATCTGTGAGTTGAGACACTCACTGCTAGTACTATATGATTCTATTGGGTCACACACCTAAGCAAATGGAGACAATTCAATAAAGAATGATCATTATAGGAATGATTCATGATTTGAGCATGATTATATATGATTTCGGATCAGAACATGTGTTTTGGGCCAGGCCTAAATTAATTCTAGTTCAGCTAGGAATTAATTATGTGTTTTGGGCCGGGCCTAAATTAATTCTAGTTCAGCTAGGAATTAATTAGGTTAACTTAAACTCCCTATATATATAGAAAGGGGCACGAGTTTGAGACATCCGAAACCCTAGTTGCATATTGCACAAGTCGAAAACCCTAGGAGAATTGCAAACAAAGTTCTAGCAGACTTATCTCATACTTGCGTGCGTGTGGACTATCAACAGAGGTGCTACACTTGCAGCACTTGCTGATCTTATACCTGATCTTATCTCCGCTGCACTAACCAAACTTTAGGTATAATCGAGTTCTCTATTGATCAGATTCAATTAAGTTAACACAAGACCTAGGGCTTAGGGTTTCGCTAGATTAGTCAATTGATAATTGTCGAATTGCTTAAAAACCTAACATTCCCTTCCACAACTTATAGGAAATCTTAGTTGTCCTTTCCCTTACGTATACTCTATTGATGATGTAGCAAGCTGTGTTTACAGCTTCAGCCTAGAAGGTCTTTGGTACATTACTTCCATGTAGCATTGCTCTAGCCATTTCTTGTAAAGTCCTGTTCTTCCATTCTACCACTCCATGTTGCTGTGGAGTACGTGGCACAGAGAACTAGTGAGCAATACCTTGCGCTGAAGCACAAATTCTGAAATATCTCATTTTCAAATTCTCCTCCATGATCACTCTGAATATTCTTAATTCCTTGACATTTTTTCTTCAACTGAAGTGCCAAGATACGAAAGCTTTCAAACGAATCACTTTTTCCTCGAAGAAAACGAACCTATGTGTACCTACTGAAATCATCATCAAGTACCAGAATGTACTTCTTTCCTGCTAAGCTTTCAATTTGGATGGGGCCCATAAGATTCATATGAACTAACTCAAGAATACCCTTCGATCTAACATCTGGCACAAACTTGTGTTGAGTCTTGACTTGTTTTCCCATACTACACAGACCACTGAAAATTTCCTGATCGCGTTTAAGTTTTGGTAGACCTCTCACAATTTCCTTAGTCGCCAGATCACCCATGGCCCGAACATTTATATGACCTAATCGTTGATGCCAGATCTGAGTTTCGCTTTCAGACTTTGACACCATGCATGAAGTACCAGGTACCCACATATAGCAGTCAATTCCCGTTCTGACTCCTTCCAAATGTGTTGTACCTCTGACATCTACCGCTCGATACTCTGTACGAGTGAATGTAACATTTAGACCAGTATCACACAGTTGACTGATACTGCTGAGATTAGCTTTTAGACTATCAACAAGAAACACATCAATCAGTGTTGGATCCATGGCGTTTGCTGTCTGACCTTTTCCTCTTATTTTACCTTAAGCTCCATCTCCAAAAGTAACTTTACCAGTAGCCACTTCTTTGATATTCTGCAGTTTCTTCCTCACCCGTCATGTGTTTTGAACATCCACTATCGAAGTACGACTTTCCACTCGAGGATTTGGACTCAGTTTTCTCTGCCGTGAAAACAACTCTACTGTAGAGGTCATACTTTTTTACCCATATCTGATTCCTCTTTTTCTTATTGAATGTGATTTTTTGTCGACTTCTTAGTCTTTGAACACGAGTCTGAAGCTTATAACACTCATGTTTCATATGACCATATGCACCACAATACCAACAGTCGATAGGTGCATTTCTTTTCGAGCCTTGATATGCAGATCTCTGTTTCTTCCACCCAGGCAAGAATGTTGATACGAGTCTCCATAGTTGTATTTTATATTGTTTCTCTGAGTTCAGTCAGTCGACTCATAGTAATTGTTTGTTGCTTTAACATTCAACTCTCTTTGGTGCAACTCCTTTGTAACCAAGACCTTGATTGACAGCACTAGTTCGTCCAACTGAGAGTAAGTAATCCAAGTCCTTCGTTCCATTAGATAATATCTTAATCTGCTTCAGCTCCTCGTTTAATCTGCTTTCAAGATGAACGTTCTTCGATTATGTGTCTGATAACTTCTTTTTAGTCTCCTCTAGGATGAGTTCAACACTTTGCTTTCACTTCTCAACTTCTTGTTTTCTTTCTGTGATTCTATCAGTGATTTGATAAGTAGATCCATTTGAAGTCATCAAGAAAACGAAGGCCTTTTTTGCCTTAACATAAAAAGTCTCGTTGAGAGGCTTCTTCGCAACGAATGTCGTCATATCCTCAAAAAACCGAGTCGAAATTTAAATCCTGGATTCAGTGGCAAGGATCAGAGCACCAAAGATATTTTTTTATTCCCAAAGACTGAAGGTGAGACATCACAATACATCGAGAATGACAATAATCAGGCTATAGTCTCGGAATTGAGATCCACATATGAGCTTTCTCTAGTTTTTTTGTTCTAATCATGGTTGAACCAACCTCGAGAGTGTCATGCCACCTTTGAACTTCTTCAACCCTATTGGTAGGAATTGACTTGAAAGTTGCAATTAAGGAAGAAGAGGCTCCCAATTGGTTGATTCTAGAAGTGATCTCGAAGGGGCAACTTGCAGCTTCAAAATCATTCATCACAACATTAGAGCTCCTTGCCAAGACCCTCTTATGATTGCTTCCAAATTCGTTAGTGTATCCAGAGAAGGAAGGCGTAGATTCATAAAAACTAGATCTAGATTTTTATTCTACCCTGATTCTCTTCATCTCGTCAAAAATAATATAACAGTAGAGGAAAATAAAGCTACAACGTCTTGGAAAAACAGAAAATATAAAAAAAATAGAGAAGAGAAGGAGGAGAGAGAGAAGTTATCTTTACGGAATTTTCAAGATTGGTGAAAGTAATAATTGTAGGACCAGAAACGGTATTTATAGGAAATTACAGGAAGCCAAATTGTTGCGTCATGATTAAGCTACGAGTAGCCTGTTAAACCACAGAAAAGCCCAATGAAAGCATGACACTTGGATCAAAGATTTTTAAAAAAGGTCACCTTTACCGACTCGGAAATTACAAGACAATTATCTGAGTCTGGGGAATAACTGTTGGAGGTAGATCTCTGATCCCTCTTTTCGGGTCCACAATCGATAAACTGGTTTGATACCTGTTCAAGCATCTCATGTCAATTACAAGGAAAAATATCCAAGTTAACATCTTGGTCAGCGTGCCATCTCGTCAATAGGGTAGAGTGCTGAGATAGCGTCTTGGTCATTTGGTTAATTCGACAATTCGTCTCTTCTCAAATCAAATGAATTTGACCGACATGTCTTCAAAGAGTAGAAATATAAATATTTCATATCATTTATAGAATGTTTTCTAAATCCCGCAAAGATCTTCAAGATAACATTAAATCTTAACAGAAATGTAATATTTCGTATTTTCAATTTGTTGTAACTGCCTCTATACATTATACATAGAGGACGAAGTCTCCAAAAAGAGGCCAAGTTTTCACAATTCTCATACAAGCAATACAAAGCAACTCGGCATTTAACTTTCAAAACTGTTTTTTTGCTACCTTAATTGACAGAATCCTCACCCATATTTCCTCTTGAATCTAAAAATTGGAGCTAGAACATTTGCGCTAGATCTTACTCGAACACTACAGACATTAGAAGTGGCATTTTCACATCGGAAGTGAAACGAGTGCCATCACCTAGTTTAATTGATCACCGAATAGAACCTTTTGAGTCATGGTAGACAAATTGAGCCTGAACTAGCCAAATTTGGTATTCGCCTCCATTGGGTTCTCATGGTATGACGAAGATTCTTAAGTAATGTTGGAATCACTAAATCTCTATGTATTATAATCAACAAGCACGTGATCCCAAAAGCATTAGGTGGTGCGCTCAAATTCTATTATGGGTTTTAGCAACCCAGATTAGACCGATGAAATGTAGTTAGCTTATTACCCTTTACATAAAAAGCTAGAGATATTGAGAACATTTGACTCTAAAATTTCTTAAACTATAAATTTTTCTAACCAATTATTTCATTCATAAATTGGATCAACACTTGAAGACCAATATTCAAGGCAAAGAACTAACCTCAAGAAGCTTCTTTAAACCAAAGATTTCTGCTATATAATTTAAAGTAATCATATTAATTAAAAATTACTAAAAAGCTTTTCAACCTTGTAAATATACTGTATTTTGTTAAGATATGATTTAGACTTACTCTAGATTAGCAATACTCTTTGTATAAATACTCTTATGTCATTTAGCTTAATGGATTTTTAAATTAGTATTACTTCAATCGTGATGAGACTACAACCTCAAGGAGGGGATCTTCTCAAGAAGGTCAAAGAACCAACACACACGGTGGTAGGCCTCCTCCAACAAACGATCATGGTTGTGGTTGCTCCTCCAATAAATAGTCATGGTTGTGGTTGCATGAATGTTGCTAGTACATCAACTGAAAATGCCGATCAGATTGCACAACTCATTCAACTCCTATAAGCTTATGGCCAAAATACCTTGCCAAAAAAGTTATCGGGTAATACACATTTTATTGATGTAATAATTGATATTGGAGCGTCATATCACATGATAGGGGATGAGACGCTTCCTCAAGATGTAATCAACATCATTTTGTCTGCTGTATCTTTCCATGATGACACAACATTGATAAACAATGTTTTTATCAGTTTCTAGTCGTTGTTTTCCATAGTTTTATAGACTCAAAGTATATGTTTTAGAGTCTTTTAATATTTTTAGAGTCTTTTCAGGTCCTAGGTCACATTTGGAGAAGATAAATCGTTTTGACAACGAGCATATGAAGATGTAGAATCATGCAGAAGCATCACAGGTTTGACTTCCTTTGAAGGACTTTCCACCGTTGGATCGAGCTGAAATTTGGAAACAATATAATCATGTGAGTTAGCTTTCATTTGGAGGTACTTTGAGGGTAGGTTCGGACAAGCGGTTAGGAAGATATGATGATTTTAGTGAAGATATGCCCTTCTGGCCGAGAACATATGCCACCAGAAGATGCACCCGACCTGAGGACCAACCTGCAAAGATCAAAATCAACCGTTTTACCTATTGATCGACCAATCTGCACCCAGATTGACCATTCTGACCCTGTTACTCAAAAAACTCTGTTTTTGACTTTTTATTTGACCTGGTTTAATTGAACTTGTATTAGGTCAAGCCTTGGAACATAAATATCGAGCGTTTGCTGTTTATGAGAGGTGAGACTCTTTTAGCCACTTTTCCTTTGTTCTTGGAAGCTTTAGGGAGAAGATCTCTTTCTCCACCACTTTTAAAGAAGATTTCTAAACCCTCATTACTTTTAATTCAATTTATTGTTATGTTTATTTATTATTCTTTTTTGTTTGTTCTTTCTTCTGTGTCTGAGTAGTTTTATAATCAAGTTTAGGGGTTTCTAGGGATTCATGGATTCAATGAAATATGAAAAAATAAGGCTTTATCTTGCGTGTTCTTCATCTAAGAAAGAGTTTAATGCTCAGATTAGTCTGATCACCTAGTCTATGATCTTAGGTTGTTCAACTCTCCAAAAGCCCGTTAGATGCCTGAACTAGCTTAGATGAGCAAATAGTCATTAACCAATGAAAGTTGATGTTAAGGATAGTTGTGGATATTCAGACCCATTCGATAAAGCATGCTTACATCTCTAGGGCTAACGACAATTAGGATTTCGAGGTTGTTAAGGATTGTAGTTGACACCACGATAGTGGGTTTGCTAGAATTTTATGTTTGAGTCGAGAATTGGTTGGATGAATGTCTTGAATAGTTTTCCTGATTCGATGTCCTATTTCTTGATAAATTTCTTGTGCCTGATGCCTTTATTTATTAATTTACCTTCATTGATTGTCATACCTTAATTTTTGTCTATAGATTGATAGTGTAACCATTGGTCTTTGCGGATTCGATCACTAAGTACTACTTTGTTGTTGTGCACTTGCAGTAGATTGCTAGGGTAAAACTCTACGTACATTAAGTTTTTGGAGCTGTTGCCGGAGACCAATTATGTTGCCTTTTGATCTAAGATTTAACTTTAGTTCAAGTTTTTATTTACTTACACTTGTATTTTGTTTTTTTGGATCGGGTGTAAATTAAATAAAAGCAAGCAATTAACCATGAATTACAAGCCTGTATCGATTGGGTGGTCATATTATAAGTGTTCATCCAATGATCAGTCATATAATGACTACTAACCTAATGAGGGGACGCGTGAACGATATCTTCTGATCAGAATGATCTTATGGCTATGTTGGAGCAACTTCTTCATAAACAGCAGAAATTTACGTAGAAGATCAATGCAAAACGTGATAGGATGTGCAACGATCTCAACAATAAGCATGAAGAGGTGTGTACACTTGTGGAGAAGCTCGATACCAAGTTTTCTTAGTATATTGAGGCAACCCCCATCATCGACTACAACAGAGAAGTCGACGCGATTGCCAAGGTGGTGTTTAGCAATGGATCAAAGTATGAGAATTGGGTTGCTAGTGATCTTAAGCAAGAAAAAACAGAGAGCCAACTAGAAGGTACATGTGATTCAACCCTTGAAATTGATGATTTCGCAGAGATTTTATTGTCTTACAGTCAAAAGGTAATCTCTAGCAACCTCGTGCTCATTAAAGAATGCTTGGGATATGAGTCTCAAGATAAAGTTGAATACTCTTTAGTAAACTCAACTTGTCTTGAGATTGACTTCATATTTCCATCATGTGCATTTGATCCTCCAAGTAGTTCGAACTTCAAGGAAAATCTTAGGAAATATTATACACTTGTGGTAGCTTGCTTTGATGAACATGTGGTTCTGCCATTATGGGAAATTACCTTTATTTTCTCGTATATTGTCTATTGTATAAACAGGAGGAGGAGAAAGGTGCATTGGCTCAACCTTTCAGTTCTTCTGATTAACATATGAGACCAAAGTCAAGCTAACGAGTATAAACAAGCACTGAGTGGGATGCAACCCACTACTAGGTACTTTTCATTTTTTGTATTTCTTGTTTTATGTTTTTATTGTTTTCATTTTCATCTGTTTCATGTAAGAGAAATGTGGCCGAGATGCTGTGATTGATCGATCTACCTTAAGATTGATTGATCCACGGGAAAAATGGAGTTACCCAACAATCTGGCAATCTACCAAGGGACTGGATATAGATCGCTCCACTAATGATATGCATTAGCACACGATTTGGCGATCGACCTCACCATGAGGGATCAATCGATCCACAAGAAAATATGCCTTTGCGCCCGACCTCCAGATCGACCTCATTATTGAGGATTAATCCGTCCAATAATCTTAGCACTTGAGATCGATCATACCACTTGGAGATCGATCGATCTAAATGCTCAGGTTCGTTTCACTTCTCCATTATCCCCCTTTGTATTACTATGATATTTTTGCGTAAGTTGTGCTTCCTTTAGACTTGTCTCACATCGGGACGGTGTGAAGTGAGTCTGGGAGAGTACAATTATGGTGACTAACGCGTTTTATTTCTTTTTGAGTCTTTTTGTTATTTTTCTTGAGTTAGTTTTTTTTTATTGAGTCAAAAAATATTGTTGGGAACTATGATTTTTCGAGGAATAACAATATTTTCAGGAACATAAGTGACCATTGATTCAAGCTTGATAGAGATCTATGACTATTGGAAAACCTAGATTGTGCAACTTCTCAACGTTACCCATATCCTTTCGAGTATTCGAAGAATCTCATGCCGATTTCACACCTAACCTGACTTAATTTTCTTGTCAAGGGGTTGGTATTCATCGGCTTAGGTTCTCTTTTCAGCACAATGACAGATTTTTCTATGTGAGTATGGTTCCCTTGTCTTTATCATTTTGAGTATTCATTTTAAAAGGTTGTATGCACTGTTAATAGGCTGATAGAAAAAGTGCTTCAGTGGCGCTACTATCGCGTAAGTAATGTTGGTAGTATGAGGAAAACTCCAATGACGTTACCCTTTGCTTAAGTATTGTTAGTAGACTAAGAAGAACTCCAATGACACTACTCTTACTTACACCCTTCGAGTTATTGAAAAACAGATCAAATGAAAATTTGAGTTAGTTTGCAATAAAAATGGAATGAGAGGAAATGAACCATATAAAAGGTAGTTCTGAGGCTGAAAGGGAAGCCCATATGTCCTTTGATCGATATTCCCTTGATGAGACCGCATTTAGATAACTTAGGAGGTCGGTAAGGTCCATTTGGATTTCTTGTTTGGATTGTGGGGTTTGTTTGGGACATATGTAAAGTATGGGGAAAGTACAAGGTGGTCTTGATTCTGCCAGGTATGTTTTCATGTGGCTTACTAAAGGGAATGTTTTTGTGGTGTTCTTAGGACTTAAGGAGTTCGGGTGTTTTCAAACTTCTTTCTCATTCCTGGTTTATCTGTTTGCTTGAGAACAAGCAAAATACTAAGTTTAGGAGTGTTTTAGTATATTTTAGAGTCTTTTCAGATCATAACTCACATTTGGAGAAGATAAGCCGTTTTGAGTAAAAATAAACATATGGAGATGCATAATCCTGCAGAAACTACAGAAGTTTGGGTTTCTTTGAAAGACTTTCCACCGTTGGATCGAGCTGAAATTCAGATACATGATAGCAACGTGAGTTAGCTTTCATCTAGAGGTGGTTTGAAGGTAATCGGACAAGCGGTTAGCAAGATATGACAATTTTACCAAAGATGTGTTATTCTGGCCGAGAGCAGACGCTGCCAGAAGATGCGCCCGACATGAGGATCCACCTGCTAAGATTGACCGTTCTAACCCAATTACGTGAAAAACTTTGTTTTTGACTTTTTATTTGATCTCGTTTAATTTAAGTTGTATTAGGTCAAGTCTTGGACTCTTTAGCCACTTTTCTTTTGTTCCTCAAAGCTCTAGGGAGAAGATCTCTTTCTCCACCAATTTTCGAGAAGATTTCTGAACCCTCTTTACTTTTAGTTCAGTTTATCGTTATGTTTATTTATTCTTCTTCTTTGTTTGTTCTTTCTTCTATGTCTGAGTATTTTCATAATCAGGTTTTGGGTTTTCTAGAGATTCAGATATTTAATGAATTAGGAACAAATAAGGCTTTATCTTGTGTATTCTCCATCTAAGACTGTGTTTAATGTTTAGATTAGCCTAATCACCAAGCCTATAATTTTAGGTTGTTTAACTTTGCAAAAAGCTTGCTAGATGCCTGAACTAGCTTAGATGAGCAACTAGTCTTTAACTAATGAAAGCTGATGTTAAGGCTAGTTGTGGATATATAGACCCAATCAATAAAGCATGCTTACATCTCTAGGCCAACGACAATTTGAATTTTTATGTTGTTAAGCATAGTAGTTGACACCATGATAGTGGGTTTGCTAGAATTTTATGTCTTAGTCGAGAATTGATTGTATGACTGTCATGAATAGTTTTCCTTATTTATTAGTTTTGCATCGTTGATTGTTTAGTTTAGTTTCCATCATTATTTGATTTGTCTTAGCTTAAGTTTAATGTCGAGATTGATAGTGTAATCATTGTCTTCGTGGATTCGATCCCTAAGTACTACTTTGTTTATTGTGCATTTGCAGTAGATTTCTAGGGTAAAACTTTGAGTACATAAACATCACATGCAACAAAACGAGAGACTAAGTGGTTGGATAAAACTTACGAGCTTTCATATGTTTTGTACGTTCTGAATTTTGACTGCATACTGATATTTGTAGCCAAATTGTTAAACATATGGCGATATTGCAATCTTTACTGATGCTTTACATTTGTTATGTACCCGTTTTATGAAGAATTTTATTGGTGCAGGTAAGGAACATGGGAGAGTGTACTTCTTTACGGGTGTTCTTGCTGCATGTGTCAACAAAGCTACAAAATATATGTCTTTGGTTGCCTTGTGGCATAACAGACTTTTTCATTCTTCTACCGATGTTTTGTTTTCGGTATTAGAATGTGATCAAACTCCTAGTGTTGTTGAATTGATCAAACGTTGTGAGATTTGTTGACATGCTAAGCAAACTCGATCTGTTTTTTTAGAAAGTATTAATAAAACAAATTCTTGTTTTGAATTTCTTCATTTTGATGTATGGGTCCATACTATACTCCTACCACAACAGGCTGAGTGTAATACCCACACTCGGTAAATCCGCAAACACACAAGGTGTGGTACGTGAGTGCGGTACAAACGGACGAGCCAAACTAGGGCATTTGGTTTAGACGAGTTAAGAAAAGGCATTGGAAGCCTAAGGAATGAGAAAGAGCATGAAAAACCATGGAAAATAGGCTATGGAAGAATTTTAGGACAAGATTGGATTTTTCAGACAGCTTGGTCGAATCGGACAGATCTGGTCGGATCGGACAGATCTGGTTGGATCGGACAGCATGGTTGGATTGGACAAGTCTGGTCGGATCGGACAGCTTGGTCGGATCAGACAGGTCTGGTCGGATCAGACAGCTTGGTCGGATCGGACAGGAACAGTCGGATCGGACAGCTTGGTCGGATCGGACAGGAACGGTCGGAACGGACTGGAACGGTCGGAACGGATCGCACAGACCGCATGGACCGCGTGGATCGCACGCGCGCGACTGGTTTGGACAACAATGTTTGGATGGGATGAAAATGAATGGCTCGATGAGTTGAGCTTGGTTCGGACATGAGTTAGCTTTGGTTTAGAATTAAAAAGGGCTTGAAAAGCCTAATGGGCCGAATGGAAAAGGTTAACTGGTATGGGCCAAGGAATGGCTCATGGACCAAAATATGAAAAAGGGCTAAGAAGAGAAAGGGCTTAAGTTTCGGTCCAACAAGAAGATTAGGGTTAGGATTAGAAGTATAAATTCGATCCTTAGACCTCATTAACAGAGAATCCGCAAAACAAAANAGAATCCGCAAAACAAAACCTAAAAGCTAGAGAGAAAGCACGAAGAGAGAAAGAGAGCAAGATCGATCTTGTGAGATCAAGTTAGGAGCTAAATTGAGTCAAGGGTTTTGTTGGAAAGGGCAAATCAAACCCCATAGAGCAA
>OVBA01008891.1:0-11608 GCA_900406435.1 Lepidium aucheri | reverse complement strand
TTATGTCCATATAGACATAATAAGAGGTATACTCTGTCCATCGGGTTATTGCCAGGATTGTTTAATTATTATTTTTATCTATAAACGAAATGTCATAAAGTAATATATAAAAATAATGAGTCAAAGGAAGATAATTGATGTGATAACTTATGTGAGAGAAAATAAAGCAAATAAAACAAAATAAAGAAGAAAATCTCACAGAGAGAAAATAGTCTTTTGGCATGAAAGAGAAAGAAGAAATAGGACATTTTAGACAAGGTGTCAAAACCAGGGCATTTTACATAATTTTGAACACTTGCAGGACATTTTAGATGAATTTCCTTTCTTTTAACTATAGTTTGAATATTTGATAGATTATTGCCATTTTCCTAGTTACTAATTTTGAAAAAGCAAGCTTTATAAAATAAAATTATAAAAATTTAGGTAGATAACAAAGAAATTTACAAAATTAGGCGAATATTTTATCTACCAGTTGGAGACATCCATTCATCATCAAAAGATTATAATGTATCTATTCTTCTATACCTTCATGAATAGGAAATAAGGTTTTCATGATTTTTAATCATAAGCGTGCTTCATGTGTTTTGGGTTAATGACAATTTTTTTTTTGATTTTTGAGTTCTCACATCAACCGAGGAGAGAAGATGGTGGCGATTCATTTCCACCGGTTGGACTTTACATCATTCACTTTTATGGAAACTTTTTATTTTCTCTTTATCCTTTTGTTGATCATATTCTTTACTCTCCTCTTCGTATTCTCCTTCTCCAACTGCGCAACTCTTCTACTCTCTTACCTAAAGGTGACCTCGATATTCTACTCCATTATCTAAAGTTTTTAATTTGTTTTTCGTCCCTTTTGTTTCTGTTAACGGTATCGTGATTCCTTTAATAACGATTTTGTTACCACCATCGCGAAATCAGTCTTCTCATTATTTCTATTTTCTTATTTTTTATTTCGGGGTGAATGTTTGTAGCTCTATATCTCTTCTCATTTTGGGATTCTGATTTTTTTTTACTTTTAGAGTTTTTTGTTACAGGAATTTCAAAAGCTTCGACGCGATTCATCTTCCTCCTTGAAGTTTTTTTAGGTGAATTTGTTGTTACCGGGTAAGTTAATAAAACCTTTCTTTCATATCTCTTGCATGTTTTTGGAAAATCTAAGTATCTTAGTCGTGATGCATCCTCCTTGATGTTGACATTTTATGTTGTTTAATATCTAGGTAACTAATATTACACCCAATATTACGCTGTATATTTCATTATGTTACATTCACCATGATATTATACCCAATTATTACCTGGTAATTGATATTATACATGGTTATTATGCTATCTATCTCATCTTGCACACAAATATTAATCTCATTGTTTACCCTTTACTTCATCCCTCCTCACGCTTTGTTTTTCTCATGTGTAGGTTGCGTATTTTTGGTTTATATCTTTTTATCGGGTAAGCACTACATACCTCATTTCCCTCCCTTTGTAACGGAAACAACATTTCTCCACTCTCATATTTATTAACTCTTGCCTGGTAAGTTACAATACTACCGGTTAACTCACACATTCCCCTAAAATGCATTTTTACCATGCACCTGATTTTTTATTGCTACTGCTTCTCACAAACGGCTCCTCCTCAGCTCCCTCAACGGATGGTGGAGTTTGAGAACGACCTTTTGGGTGGGAGGGCTAAAGTTTACCACAAATTATCTACTTTGAAGGCGAGTCGATGTTCACGTAATTCAAATCTGTTTTTGAGTTACCTGATCAGCTGGGCTGGGATGGTAGTTTTGGTTTTCTTCTGCTCAGCAGACAACTTGTAGTTAATAAGAGGATGAAGATGTGGGTCCTATTTGATGGAGCTTCAATCAGATTCTCTCTCAGAGTATTCAAAATTGTGACTAGTTTCAATTATGGTAAGCTTCCAAATCTACAACAGAAGAAATAAAAAGACACATAACTGGGAAAGAAACCTCGTACTATGACACACTGTTTGGGCTCGAGCGTGATGTTAATATCCACCAAGTTATTGAAATGTTGAGGAAATGGGTGGTTATTGATTTAGACGTGGCTGCAATTTGCGCTCTCGCTCTAGTTGATGGTTTTGTATGTACTTCTTCGAACTACTCCAAAATCAACATTGAACACGCATAAATAGTTGAGGATAGGATGCCTTCCTCTCTTACCCCTGGGGTAGGGTCTCTTTTGAGATGATTATGTCATCAAAAGACAGAGAGGTAGCTTACATTGCGACAAATAGTGTGGTTGTGCAAGGTTTTTGTTTTATACTTCGACAAGTTGTCCTCCATGCTACCCTCAGAATTCGAGATGTTCCACCACCGTCACCCAACCCTTTTGTGAACCTCAACAATATTCCAGACTTCGGGAAGAAAAAGAATTCATTTCAGATTGTAAATGCTAGGAATATCAACAAAACTTTGAAGGTATAATTTTATTTCCCGTTATGTATTATTGTAACATTAGCATGTTACAACTGCCCACTTATCCGATTTCACTCATCTTACAGTTGCCCCTAGATTCATGTTATGTCCATCATTCGACCTGATTTTGTTACTGACCCTCAATTAGAGGACTTTTCATGGGATGAAGAGGTTCATACTCTTTAGTGGACAACATGCTCAAGCTTATAAAGGATGGTGTGAAGTTTGAGAACGATATGAATAGTGGAGGAGTTGTCATGTCATCATTGCCTTCGTTCCATAAACCAAAAAGAACCACCAAGGGAAAAGCACCAACACCAATCTCCCCCAGATTACGTCTCATTCTCACTAAACTTCAGGTAGGACCACTTGCCAATCAATTAGGAAAGAGTCGACCCCCGGAGGTGTATACCCCGACAACTCCTCTTTGCTCGTAGATGTGCTGTCTTCCATTAGTGTTCCAAGCTCATTGAAATAAAGGATCGTTTGTTTGACTATTTCACCGCTTGGTATTCTGCTTACCACACGACACCTCTCGCCCCATCCAAATCTCCCATTATATCCACTGCCTTTTCTCCATACCGCAGTCATACCAAAAGTTTCAGTAAAGATGCCTTCTCTCCATCATCTCCTACAGTTTCCTAAGTCTAACATGAGTAATCTACATCTCGATCCAATCAAGAAAATTGCATCATCCTACAATGTAACCTATCATTATATTTTTCACCGTATTTGGATTTTCTTACCATCCACTAACATGCATTCCATGTTATCTCTGAACTTCATGAAATGGAAACGACCGAAGGATTATCGCATCTGCAAGACCCAAGTAAGTTTGCATTCTAAGTTCTCACTTCCTCTCTCCGCCCACATTGGATTGTATATGGCCTTATGTTTAATGCATATCTCTCCTATTATCATTTACTTACTTTATTTCCTACCATTTTCAGGACTTTTATAGTGACTGCACTACAAGAACACTCATGATATGAGACTGTGCAATCAGCCTCACTGCGCAATCAGTCACAACTCTAAAATTCTGCTTGCTCATGTTAGAGGCCAAACCAATCCACATCATAAAGTATGTTGCCTATCACCTTATTTTAACAATTTAAGATTTATGAGGTATTGTATTATTTACCATCTACAACATTGTGTACGTGGTAATTACTTATCCTTGACTGCTTCTCGATTCTTCTTTACCCTTCAACAAATAGACAACAACCTCAATTCTCTTGATGGTAATGATGGATGCGCAATTAGAATATTGATTTGGTTTAAATCAATTAGATTACGGTTTAGAGTTTGGTTTACTTAAGATTAAACCAAATATGTTTTTCTTCTGTTATAAAGAGAAGTTCTCTCGGTAAAACTTTTTAACACAATTATTCTTTCATTTATTAATGAAATTTAATCTTCCCTCATCATTTTCCTTATTGTAATATGGTATCAGAACGTTGAATCTCGAATTCAACAATTATGATCTTGTTCTTTCTTCATCTTCTTTAGTGAATATGCAGTTTTGATTTTGATACAAATTTCTTCACAGATTTACCATTCTTTTTATTGATTCATGACCTTTTTGCCGAGAATCTCTTTGTTTTTGTTTTTAATCGTCGATCATTTCACCATCCAAAATGATCCTTTTCATCTTTCTCTTGGTTATTTCACCGAGATATTATCTTCTCTCTTTGTTATGATGGTTGTTATTCAAAGACTAGGAAAAGTGGCTTCGGTTTGAAGTCGAGTTTGTTGGCTAGAAAGAAATATTGGCCAATTAAATTAACAACATCTGGTCAAGCTTTCAATATCAGCTCGTAATTAATGGAGTTCAAAGTTCATTGTACTTTCTTGCATCCAGAGACAAACCATGGATGAATCTTATTTCAAGATTTGATCAAGATGCAGTAGCATGGTAAAATCATGGTTATTAAACTCAGTTACGAAAGAAATTTACAATATCATCTTGCATTCCAATGATGCTTCAGAGATATGAAAGGATATTCTTATGAGATTTCACATTACAAACCTTCCTAAATCTTATCAGATTACTCAACAGATGTGGAACCTTCATCATGGACCATTATCTTTGTCAGCCTATTATAAGACTTTGTGGGATGATTTGGATGGTTCATAGTGTGTGAAGATATGCAATTATTGTCAATGTTTCAAAGCAAGATCCACGAGATCAAAAAATTTAAAGATTATAAAGTTTCTTGCTGTTTACAGGATTCTTATGCAAATATAAAGGGTGGATTTTAATGAAGAAGACAATTCCATATTTAACAATAGTTTACAATCTTTTTAAACCAATACTTTAGTTAGTGAGACATCAATCCTGTTCAAATATCTTCCACTTTTGAAGTAAGCAATACATGATCAGTTCAGTCAACTTTGGTGAATGCTAGCTACATGAACCAGAAGAATCAGAGACCTATTTGTTCTCATTGCATATATACAGGATATACTACTGATAAATGCTATAAGATACATGGATATCCTCCTCGTTTCAAGAACAAAACAAAGCAGAATGTAGAGACACTGAATCAAAGCAAATTGAAACCAATAGTTGCTCTAATCACATATCCTAACACAGAAAATGGAAAGAATATTATCACAGGAATGATGAAGACCCTTTCTAAAGATCAGATATAAGGTATCGTAGCTTACTTCAACAGCCAAATGAGACTTCATACAACAATGGATGAGATTGCTACCACTTCAAATGCGACCATCACAGCTGATCTAGTATAAGCTTCTCATCTTCTAGTTTGCATTTTGTTGGAGTTTTAAGGACAACTGGTAGTGTTTTTTCTCTTAGTATTAGATAATAGATAGTGGAACCACTCATCCTTTGTCAAGGGATAAGAAGTTATATGAGAGTATGACAGATTTCGTGAATAAGTCAGTTTCTTTACCTACGTGTTTGAAAGTGTAGATAACACGTGTTGAAAGTATTCATTTGAATGATTATTTGGTCTTAAACAATGTATTATTTATTTTAGATTTTCATTTAAATATCCTTAGTGTGAGTCAACTAACTAAAGATGTCAAGTATCGATTAGTTTTTGATAATGAGACTTGTATGATTCAGGATCTTATCAGAGGATTGATGATTGGTCAAGCTGAGCAAGTAAACAATCTATACGTGCTAGATAAAGCCTAGATCTGTTGCCAGAGTTTGAGTTAGTCTTTAATGTCTATTAATGCAGTTTTTGATTGTGTTTGTGGCATAATAAACTTTGTTACCCATCAGTCTCTAGAGTATATATCATCTCCAATGTATTGGGTTTAAAACAGGTCAATAAAGAGTTTGTACCTTGCAAAGTATGTCCTCTTGCTAAGCAGAAGAAATTATCATACATTTGAGAGAATAAAATATTTAAAACCTTTTTATCTACTTCAAATTGAAGTGTAGGGTCTGTTTTCAGTTGCCACAAATGAAGGATACAAGTATTTTGACTATAGCCGATTATCATACATGAGCAACGTGGATGTATCTTATAAAGACAAAAAGTGATGTTTGAAAAATATCTTCATGCTGAAAAAGCACTAGAATTAAAATTTGAAGACTTATATAGGCGTGAAGGTATTAAATCATATCGTTCATTCCTAGAAACACTAGAACAAAACTCTGTTGTTGAAAGGAAACATTATCATATACTCAATGTTGCAAGAGTCTTGATGTCTTAAGCTAGTATTCCTCTTGAGTTTTGGGGAGAATGTGTGTTGACTTCAATTTTTCTTATCAATAGGATTCTAGCTCCTTTGTTGAAAGACAAGTCTCCTTATCAAATGCTCCTATCCAAGCTTCCAAATTACACAAGCTTGGGAGTCTTTGGATGTGTGTATTTTAGTTCAATTTCATCAAAAAAATAGACACAAATTCCAACATAGATCTTGGGCATGGTGTTCTTAGGCTATCCAAATGGATAAAAAGATATAAGCTTTTGGATATGGAGACAAATGTCACTATAATCTCTCGGAATGTAGTATTCCATGAAGAAAATTTTCTTTTTAAAAATCTAGACACTAAAGCATTAGATTTCTTTCGATTATCTGATCAAATACAAGTTAATATAGCTTCTACTCATGTTGATAAGGAAGATTCTACTTCAATTATGGAAACAATGTGTGATAATATAAAACAAGTTTCATCTCCAAGGGTTACTTCTACTCGAAATAAAGGCAAGTGTGTCAGTAAAATGCCATCTCACTTGCAAGATTACTACTGCAATAAGCCTGAAACAAATATTCATAACATATTAGCTACATCTTTGTCTTATGATGCTTTATCTGAAAAGTATAATGCTTACATTTGTATTGTTAATCTCCACGCAAAACCAACTGTTTTCATCAATCCACGAGATTTGATGAATGGATTGCAACCATGAATAAGGAGTTAATTTTATTAGAAAATTCAAATACATAGAGCATATGTTCTTTACCTGCAAAGAGGCATATAAGCTGTAAGTGATTCCATAATAAAAATTGAATTAAGTACCTTAGAAAGTATAAAGCTCGGTTAGTTGCAAAAATGTGTAATCCGTAAGAAAGAATAAATATTGAATGACAAAATCGTTTTTTTCTGGGCAATTTCATGCTTTAACCAACAAGATGACTCTAATGTTTATATGTCATTTTGAGAGTTATATTAAGATATTGATTTGGTTTTAATCAATTGCTTTTGGGTTTAGACTTTAGTTTATGAAGATTAAACTAAATATGTTTCTCTTTTCGGTTTTAAAGAGAAACTCTCTCGGTAAAACTTCTTTCACATAATCATTCTTTCGTTTATGAATGCAATTCACTTGTCTCTCATTGTTCTCCTTATTTTAATAAAAGAGCTATATGTATATTTTTGTTAATATTTAGATGGAAAAAATTTATAAATATATAGTTAGTGACTATTTAAAATCAAATTCTTAAAAATATTTAAAAATTTAAAGGTTAATCAAAATATTTTCCCAAATAGTTATATCCTATTAAAAAAAATAGTTTAGTTGAACCCTAGAAGAATTCGCTAGACTCCAGAGTCTCTTTCGCTACTTTTCATTCACCTTGAACCCTAGAGCGCTGAACTACAAGCTGATTTTCTAGCCTGCAATGTTAGAAGGCTTTTCAGGACCTGAGCGCATGGAGGTAAACATTTGAATGGGCCACAAAGTTTTAGGGGCCCCAAAATTTTAGTTTCACACATATATATATATATGCTTATGTAAAATTTAGATAAGAAAAAATCATGGAAGAAAATCAATGTAAATATAGGTATAAGTTATTGAGTAAGTTCTAAATTTTTGGAGGTCTCAAACTCAAACTCTTATCGGATACATGTTGGAAAAATATCTTGAAAGTGTTACAATAATCCATTTTAAGGCTGTAGGAATCAGAGATGTCTTACTTCACTTGACAGAAAAAGTGATGATTCAAAGGTAAGAAATGATGTTGATTGTCTTCCAATAAGTGAAACACATGAAATTTGTGGATTCAAGTTCTTGTTTGGTATGATTATATGATATGATATTTTGTTTGTGGTTAACACAAAAAGCAAGAAGCTATAGTTTGAAGATATCGATATAAGTAATGTCATTTCTCAACTTAAAATGTTAGTTTCTTTTTTCTAAAACTACGTAGAAATTGGTTTTCAATAAACAAAAGGTGAAGCCTTAAAAGTTGATGTTGATATAGATGTTGAACCTATATTTTAGAAGAAGAGCAAGCGCTTTATATGAAGAATTACACATTTTGCTGAGGAACTATAAAAAAGTGATGATGCTAACCCCATTAGAAGAGAATTTTAGAATTGATTATTTCATCAAATTTTTTGATCAAGCTTTTGTTTCTTTCCATACAAGGCCAGAAAAATTTCAAGAGTATGAAGGAATTTTGAATTTTTGTTCAAACCAGAGAGTTAAATTCAACAAGTGATGATATTTGAAAACATTATTTACTAAGCTTGACATCTTTCTTAAGCATGAAGAAATTTCATATATTGATAGGAATGATTTATTTATGGAAATCAAAGTTTTATGAGAAATTCTACCCAATCATTTAAAGAAAACTGAATAAGTATTTGTTTTTTAAAGAGATTAAATGATTGTTATCTTATGTATGAGTTGCGTATATAAGATAATGCTTACCATTCAGGTTTTAGTTGGTTCTGTTGAAAGAAATTTCTCTACGTTGAAAGTGATAAAGTCTTACATACAATCGACTATGTCACAACAAAAATTAAATAGATTGGTTAAATTATCAATAAAAATATGCTTAAAAATCTTGATTATGCAACTATGATGAATGATTTTGCAGAGAAAAATACAAGAAAAATTATATTTCCAACTAATTTGATGTTTATTTAATTCTTTTACATTTTGAATGGGTCTCATAAATTTAGGTCTATTTTGTACTTGGAATTATTTATTTGTGAACCATTTACCTCAATATTAGATTTCTTATTTGTTGGAGAAAAAAATTAGTTTAGTTGATTTATCCTTAAATCGAACCAATGGTGTTCATAAAGACATGTGACTAAAAGCTTGATTGGTAAAGCATAAACATAGAGCATTAAGGAGTATATACCTTATGCTAAGAAGCATAAGCATAAAAAAGACCATAGACTAGTTCATGATATGTGATTGGAATAATAGAAAACATTTAATATTAAAATAATAAAATTAGACATTACATATTTTTAAAAGATTATGTACAGAATATTAATTATATTAATAATAAGGGTAAAATAGTATTTTAATGATCTTTAATATTTAATATTCTAGGAAAAACTTTCTATTTAAAAGCATTTAGAGAGCATTATGCTTCTGCTCAATCGATAAAACATGATTGACTTTTGATAGAGCATTAGGCTCATCAAAATGCACTACCAATCAAGCCTTAATACTAATAAATAATCTCCGCACTACAACCAATTCGGAACCGTGTTTTTTTCTAAATTTCCTAATCACAAAAGATATAAAAATGTGATTGGATGATAGTTAGTGCACGCGCATGTTGAAGTATATTAAAGCGATGCCTTTTTATGATTTTAAGGAATAAAGCTTTTTAAAAGATATTTTGGCCTAATTTTCACGAACATGTGCCATCCTTTTTCTATCAGATATTTTGTTGTCCCTCTGATATTTTCATCCTCTCTTTTTTTCTGTGGCTCACTTTTTATATTTCTTTTTTTTTCTTTTAATGTTCTTTACAGTCTATATTAAGATATTTTCTTTCTTTTCAAGGCTAATTCAGATATTTCAACTTATAATACTATATATATATCTATCTGATGGCTAATGGTTTTCCTATTTTCCAAATAAGTTAGGTGGTTGATATTAATTTGCTGTAAACATTCTCGCAAGAAAACAATCTAACATATCTAACAAAATGATTAATCGTGTGCCAGACTTTGGAAATAAGCGTAAGGTTTAATAAAAATTAGATCTGAATGAGTCAAAAAGAAATCTGACCCCAAAGTTTTGATGGCCCATTTTCATATTTAAGAGTTGTGTAGTAGCCATCATATGTAACATTTGACAATTATTGACATGCGGAGATTGGAAACCGATTACTTTTAGAATGTTGGAACTTCGCTTAAGGTTTACTGATAATGATAAATTTAAGTTAATGCCACGATCGTTGGTTTTAGGCGACCTTTCGCATGAGCTCAATTCCGGAAGTTTTTTCATGTCCGTTAATCGTTAACTTGGTTAAATTTCTGTTTGTGATAATGGGTTTGGATTGCATCTCTATCAAGTCTCAACTGTATATATGAGCTTTCATTCAATAGAGTGCTTGAGACTTGAAATTTTCATGACAACACTTTTGTGTTGTCTGATAATGTTGATAGCATGTCTTCCTTAGCTCAGCCCTTAGCTCAGCCCGTCAATATCAAATGCAAAGCGGACCAAGCAATTGTTACCAGGTCTTCTGAAACTCGGTCTATAAATCTTTCGGCAAAATGGTTTATGGTCCAAAAAATCTTCTAACGAAAGAAAAATTGATTTTATTAAACACCGGAAGAAGGAAATTAGCTAGATCGGATGTGTAAGAGATAAAAAAGAAGTCGTTTTCTAGCAAGAGGGACTATAAAAAATAGCTAGGAAAATCGGTTTTATATGTCAGTCTACCTTAATTTATAGTCATAACTTATAATGTTCTGCTTATTTGGCTACCTATTATACAAACTCTATACGATGAGATGCCAATGTGTGTATACATATTGTTGTGAAACTAATTAGATACTCTCCATAACCATATATACAACTATACAGTAGGAAACTTCCAGCTTCAAAAGACGTCACGCTACAATCCCAAAACATCTCAATTATATGCCACTATCTTGACTTCATATTAGAGAAAAATGATATTGCAAGTCTCTTTCGTGAGGGTTTTCCTATATGTTATGCATTTGCTTCATATCACAATAATGCGGTTAGTGCTTGCAATAGTTTGGAACTTTGGATTATGATAACTTTTGGGAACATGTTCGTTATCTTATTAACCAACTTAATACTCAAGTTTACGTTAAAGAGGCAGACTGTAATACCCACACTCGGTAAATCCGCAAATGCATTAGGTGCGGTCTGAGTATGCGGTACGAACGGACGAACTAAACAAGGACATTTGGTATAATCGAGCTAAGGAAGGGCATTGGAAGCCTAAGGAATGAGAAAGAACAACTAAAACCACGGAAAATAGGCTAAGGAAGGAATTTAGGACAAGATTTGAGATTTTGGAGCGAATAGGATGGATCGGACAAGATTGGTCGGATCGGACAGCACGGTCGGTTTGGACAGGTTTGGTCGGATCGGACAGCTTGGTCGGATCGGACAAGATTGGTCGGATCGGACAGCAATGTCCGGATCGGATGAAATGATCGGATTGGAGAGCTTAGAATGGATCGGACACGATCAAACCGAGTTTGGACATGAACCTCCTAGGCTTGGACATGTTGTGGTTGGTCTTGAGCAAGTTGGTTCGTAAAAGACCTAAAATAGCCTAAATGGCCAAAACAAAAAAAGTTAAAGTGGTATGGGCCAATGAATGGCTCATGGGGCAAAAGATGATTAAATGCTTGATTAGAAAGGGGCTTAAGCTCGCCCTAATTGGAAAGGATTATGGTTAAGGATTAGAGCATATAAATAGAATCCTTAAACTCTTTCTAGGTTAGA
>OVBA01008890.1:0-11610 GCA_900406435.1 Lepidium aucheri | reverse complement strand
CCAGGAATCTTGCCCTTGGAGTCCTTGCGCGAGCTTGGGCACCGAGGAGTGATTCTAATCTTGGCCCTCGAGGTAGAAGGCCGAGGCTTGGCTGCGAAGTGAGATTTTCTCCACAAGGGTGAGGTATTTATGTCCACCTCGAGGTCTACACACGAGGCAATAGTGCGAGGCAAGGTTCTTCAGTCAGTCCTCGCCCTTGGTACTGCGAGGCTGAGGTACGAGGGAGTCTAAACTGTGGCTTCTCTGCTTCTTTGTTCATCCAAGTCTTCCTAAGTTTTCCTGCCCCATTCCTTGCATCTATTTGACTCCAAAATGCTCCTTAAAACACCTAAATCCGCTCCATATGCAGAATGTATGGTATGCAAGTGCACAACATGAAAATTACCCTAAAAGGACTCTAGAATGATGCAAATGCTATGATATGGATAGAAAATGACTTTAAGAATGGTCCTAAAAAGCGTTAAAATTCAGACATATCAATTACCAAACTTCTATTGCTCCAAAAAAGCTAAAGAAACAAAAGCAAAAGACAGCTTCTCTTAATGAACCAAATTCAACCCGGAACAAAACAAAAAGACTGAGAAAACTGTTGCGAAACCATGTATATATATATATATCTCTATAAATGATATACTGTCTCTGCTAGAAGTAAGGGATCAATCTTTACTAATAAGGTTTGGCTTATCTGTGTCATTTCTTGTATCTCGTTTCATGGCATAAATATGCATATCATTTACAATTACCTCATCTCTTTCATTTACAATCCACCAGTTTTTTGATCAATCATCCATAAACTAGTCAATAATTATCCAAATTTTGTTCTTTTAGGTAAAAACCCTATAAACCCTTAGCTCGAAAACCCTCAAATTTAAATAAACTAGAGATAGAGAGACAATTTTCAGTCTCGATTGCTATTAACAAAACATTCCTACATAATTAGAAAAAATAAAGCTTTAAGAGATTCAAACAAATGAATTCAAACCTGAATACCACTACCTCTGACTTCGACGGTGACTTGACCCAACTTTAGTCTTCGATCTTCAGATGTCGAGATAAGAGAATGGCGTCAAGAGAAGAGAATAAGCTTGGATCAGTTTTCTAACAGGGTTTAATTGGAGATCCATTTAGTTAATTAAAAACTCATATATTAAACGGGTTTAGGTTGGTAAGCCCATGTAAACTCATATATTATTTTTTAGTAAATGGGTTTATGTTGGTCTAATTTAGAAAAATATACCTATTTAATAAATGGGCTTCTAAACCCAAATTAACAACCCTACTATGTACTATAAAATAGATATTACATAACAAGAATAAAGAAAAGGGTGAAACATAAAATGAGAATGAAAAAGACAAGAAAGAGTAAGAAGATTATGATGAAAATGATAGAAAGAATAAAGAGAAAAGGAATAATGAGCAGGGAGATGAGCAAGAGTAGGGGACGAGTAGGTTGACAAGTAGAAGTAGGAGAAAGATAAGAGAAAGAAAGAGGAGGTATAGAAAAACAAATAGATTAAAGTTGATGAGATTTTTCCAAAAAATATGTATAAATTGATGGTTTTGTAAGAAAGAAAATACTATATGAAATAGATATTCTATATTTTAATGTTTTATACAACATTAGTTAATAACATTTTTCGTTTTTAAAAAAAAATTGTTCATTTTTATTAAATTTAAGTCTTAATATGTGTAGAAAAAACTTATGTTATTTTTAAAAAAAATTAAATTTTGATTTAATTTCTTTATTAAAAGTTATATTGAAATAGAATCAAGGGAGGAGAGAAAGGGTGAAGAAAAAAATATAAAAAATATATGAAAGAGTAGAATAGCAATTAATATACAAAATATAAAGAATATTTGTGAGGTTAGAGTTTTATGCTATACAATGAGTTAATTAGACAAGTTGATCTTAGTCTAGTGGTTAGGATGTTTTAGCTAATGACTTGTCGATCCAATTGTTAGACAAAAAAGAAGAAAAGAATGAGTTAATTAAAAGTTTTGTGTCATATCTCCTAGTTTCCCATTATTATTATTGTTATCATGATCCATAGTCTTCCAAGCTTGCGATTGAATACAATTGGTAAGGTAAATGCATGAGCCACATTATTCAACATAAAGCAACATAGATATTAAACATTAAGATCCATTTTAAATGGGTACTCTAAGAGCTTGGAGGCAGCTTCTTGGTCTAAATACCAAACATTCTCGACTTGGGCACTAAGATGAGCAGAAGGTTTGGTTTGATCGTTATACTTGAGGATGTCAGCCACAACTTGGGCCTGTGGTGCATCGCAAATGGCCATAAGGTTGTACAAAGCAGAGTTAATGACTGGTAAAGTGAATGTAATTCTCTTTAAGGGTAGTTTCGGAAAATCGAGAATGTGAGTGACCCATTTGACCTTCTCAATGTTCTGAGGAAAGCCTGGAAAGAGAGAGGCCATGTGACCATCAGGACCCATCCCTAGAAGTTGTAGAGCGAACTCAGGTAATCCTGTTATTTTGGATTTTGAGATTATATTTTTGTCGACTCAGGTAATCCCGCATAAAGCTTAGTGTTACCATCAGCTGCTGCTTCTTCATCGATTGCATGGATGTTCTCTCTTGGAACCGGAACCTTATACACCAAAAAGAAAAATAGTTCATTTTACCAAATAATTACACAAAACAAATATTGATAAGCCCTGAGCCTCGAGCCCCGAGCCCCAAGCCTTGATCCCCGAGCACGGTCACGGGTACAAGCACGAGCACGGCACGACGCGGCGGCAGCAGCGGCGCGTGCATGTGGTGTTTTCCTTCTCTTTTCCAAGCTCTCTAAACTACCTTATAAGTGTAATGATATATATACACATGCAAGAAAGTTTTTCTTAGCGATGTGGGACTTTTTCATAACTTAACAATTTAAGTTATAAAGCTTTATAGCCCAATTCCCTTTTTCATTCAGTTAAGCCAAGATTTGATCCATTAAGTGTATTGGCTTTAAACCTATAAAATCGTTGGCCCAAAAATCCCCCACATGAATAGAAATGACTCTAAACATATGAAAAAAAGACTCGATAGACTCTACTGACTAGACTTATCCTATAGACTAGACTCAGTGACAGACTTTCGAGAGTGTAGACGAAAATGTGTTGTGTCTGAGTAAGTAGCATTTTTTAGCTTTGAACCACTCATTGTTAATATATGTTGGGTTTACTTGGCCAGGAGGTGAACATGATGTCTTGAACCACCCCTAAAGTTTAGTGTAAACCTAGACAACATATATAACCCAGCTCACTTTCTAGTAGAACGATGTTCTCTATTGTGTTCATTGTGGCCTTGAACTTTGCCTGCTAATTGATGAGTGAACTTGGAGAGTATAGCTTTATCTTCATTCTCCTAGAAACAGCCTTTATTTCACACTCACTAGGTGATTTGCCAAACTTTTGGATGTTCACACTTAGTAACCAAATATTGGACTCAAATCATCAAATGTTTTAAACTTATCCTCAACTGCCTACATGTTGCACTGTTTGTTATCTTTAGGAATTGGGTAGAATCGTAATATTCACAATGCACTTCCAAAGATATTGTCTAATTTAGTTGTCCATTTGAATCTACTTCTTGGGATCTCCAGTCATTGAGGTATGGTTTCCACCAGACATCTTCTTAACTCATAGGCTTCAAACCCATTCCTCGTGATGATTTTACTACTTGATCTCAAGATAGTCCTTTGGTAAAAGGATCTGCTAGATTGTCACCTGACTTGATGCAATCTATTATGATAACACCACTTGAGATCAAGTGTCTAATGGTTTTATGTTGTCTCCTTATATGACGAGACTTGCCATTATAGAAATTATTTTGTGCTCGGGCTATAGCTGATTGACTATCACAGTGAATGCATAGTGCCAACACGAGTTTCTCCCATATAGGAATATCTTCCAAAAAGTTTTGAAGCCATTCTGCTTCTTTTACTGCTTTATGTAAAGCTATAAACTCCGACTCCATGGTGGATCAAGCTAACAGAGTTTGTTTGGAAGATTTCCAAGATATTGTTGCACCTCCTAGGGTAAAAACATATCCACTTGTGGATTTCGAGTTTGTGGAATTAGAAATCAAGTTAGCATTACTGTATCCTTACAATACTTGAGGTTCTCTACGATAGTGCAACCGATAACTTGTTGTATACTGTAAGTAATTCAGTACTCTAGTTATGGCTTTCTAGTGTGTATGTCCTGGATTGCTTGTATAACGACTTAGTACATTAACTGCATGTGCTAGATCAGGTCTAGTACAATTAGTTAAGTACATAAGACTTCCTATTACTTGTGCGTACTCTACCTATGATATTTCTTCACCTAAGGTTTTGGTCAAGTGAAGTTGAGAGTCTACAGAGATTTTTGCAATACCACTTGTATAGTTCTTGAATCATTCAAGAATCTTTTCAGCATAGTGATTTTGTGACAAAATAATTCCATCGGAGATTTGTGAGATTTTAATCCCTAAGATGACATCAGCAAGACCCATATCTTTCATGTCAAACTTACTGTTGAGTAAGTTTTAAACTTGTTGGATTATGTCCTTGTTGCTTCCAATAATAAGCATATCATCTACATATAAACAGAGCAATACATATGCATTTTTAGTTTATTTAAGGTAGATACATTTATCACACTCATTTATTTTGAATCCATTTGACATTATATTGTCAATTTTTTCATCCCATTGCCTAGGAGCTTGTTTAAGACCATACAATGACTTAACAAGTCGATAGACTTTATGTTCTTGTCCTGGAACAATAATCCCTTCAGGCTGTTTCATGTAAATCTCCTCTTCTGATTCTCCGTTTAGAAAAGCAGTTTTTACATCCATTTGATGGATCTCCAAGGCTCTTAATGTTATGATTGATATCAGCATTCTGATGGAGGTTATTCTCATCACCGGAGAATATGTATCAAAGAAGTCCAGACCTTCTTTTTGTCTGAATCCTTGCACAATAAGTCTAGCCTTGTTCTTGTCTATTGAGCCATCGATTTTCACCTTTGTTTTGAAAATCCATTTGCAGCCAAGTGCTTTAAGCCCTTCAGGGAGATCGGTTAACTCATAAGTATGATTTTGCATAATGGAGTCCATCTCACTATTGATAGCTTATTTCCAAGAGGAAGCGTCTGGTTTAGACATGGCTTCGGCAAAATTTCTTAGTTCATTTTCTACAAGAAAAATCATCAAAAAGTCATCACGTAATTTTTTTCCTGACGAGCTCTTTTGCTGTGTCTAGGTTCATCTTGTTCATCTTCTAAGTTAGATTGAGAAGTTCCAGATGTGCTTGGTGCATGATTTGTGTCATCTCTTTCTTCACGAGTTCGCTTTAGATTTTGTCTATCTTTATATGGAAACACGTGTTCGAAGAAAGACAAATTTCTTGATTCCATTATCGTGTTGACATGGATATCAGGTATCTATGATTTAATAACCAGGAACCTATAACTGTTATGTGCGTATCCGAGGAAAACAAAATCGACAGTTTTTAGTCCAATTGTGACCTTTTTAAGAGGTAGCGACACTTCTTTTTTGGCCAAACATTATTGGAATGGCTTTACTTAAACTTACGCATATCGGATTTCATGTTTGGTTCAACATGGTCGACTTGTTTTGTTTTGGATATGTGGTGGAACTCGAAATGGAGGTGTGGAAACATCTTTGGCTCGGATATGGTTTGTCGAGATCGGGTAGAGTTTCTGAAGAAGTATTCACAAGGGGTTTTGAAGCTCACCAGATTTTTTTGCGAGGGAACAAGATACAGACGACGATGTGTGTTAAAGAAATCAAATGGATACCACTGATAGGGAATTGGATAAAATTGAATACTGATGGGGTTTCGACAAGGAATCCTGGAGTTGCTTCAGCTGATGGAGTTCTCCGTGACTGTCTCTAGAACTGGTATGGTGGATTTAGCTTTAATATTGGAGTGCTCGACACCTCTTTCTGAGATCTGGGGAGTATGTTATATGGATTGCTTGAAATATAGGAATCTCGTGCCTTGGATCGAGATTGATTCACAGATGATAGTGGAATTTCTTATTAAAGGTATCGAGGATTCTCACCCCCTTTTGTTCCTAACACGACTGTACTACAACTTTATTTCTTGAGACTAGGCTGTTAGCTTTTCAGCCTCAGTAACTTTGCTTTTACTTTATCTTTGGGCTTTCATAGATTTTCGGATTTTCCTTCATTTCTTTGTGATACTTTTACGGATTATTCGAATGGCCTTGTTAGCCTTAGACACACTTTTGTTTGTGTTTTGATGGAATGAAATATTTAGCGGGAGAGTTTTACTCCCGTTTTCTTACCAAAAACAATCAATGGTAAAACCGTCTATTTGATTCGTTAAGAATGAGCACCCGGCACTACCTCCAGTCTTCTACAACTCAAGCAAGCTTTAGTGAATCACTTGCTCCCAAGCATGTTGTCAAATCTAAACCCTTAAGTCAGTCCTTGTTAATCATCAAAACCAAGTACTAAGTAATTTACTCATGAAAGCTTTGTTGAGCCATTTACACTAAAGCATTTTTCCTGATCTAGAGTTTCGGTTACAAGTTCACCTCAAGCCCGTGTAACCAATGACTAAATGAATCTATGCAAGGCTGCAATCCTAACCATTTTCATGGTCACATGTTCATAACCGTTTACTTGATCATGCTTTCGTTTGGTTTTAAATACTTTTAGTTCCTTCTCATCTTAACTTTTGAATCGATCCTTACAGTTTTTGTTTCATTTTTAACACTATCTCATATTTCTTTTGTTAGAATTTAGTTACATTAACTTTTATGTAGTTTGTTTATTTTTTCTAAGTAGTAACATTATTGCTATTTTTAAGAAGTTATTCACAACATGAGTTGAAGGTTTCGGTTCATATATTTTTAGTTAACTTGTAAATATTAGTTTACTTCCTATTATTGTTACTTTTCTACATATATTTTTTATAGTCATTGTTACTTAATGGCTTTATACCTCACTCTAGAGGTAATATTTGGAGATCGAACTGCTCAACTGCCAAGATCCTTGGTGATACAAAACTACTTGCCTAACTTACTCTCGTCTGCTACATAAGTCTTTTAGGTAAGTTCGTTATGACAATGTAAATTAAAATTTTGACTGGAATCTATGAAAGACTATTAAACTTGTTACCATAGTACTATATGTTGTCTCTCTATAAATAGGTTTTCTATCAATGTTCATTTCATCAAGAATATTAGATAAATAAATAAATCTCTTAAGTAAGAGAAAGTGTTTCGTCTACATCCCATTTCAGAAAGGTTTCTCTTTTCTCTACATAAATATTAGAGCTAATATGTAATTTATGATTACATTATTTAAATTTACAGAAACTTCCACAATGTTGAAAAAAAATTATCTAAAGTTTACACCATTCTGGATACAAAATTTTAAAAATACTTAGATTTATTTATCGATATGATCGTAGTTTCAAATATGCGTCTTATGTATATCTAAATGCATAAGCATATCTTTAGTTTTATTTGTTGTCAATTCTGTTTTCGAAGTAATAGTTCAAAATCATGTGTAATAAAAAATTTCAAGTGCATTTTTTGTTGAATATTTGCATAAAAATATGTGTGTTTTGTTGGTAAAAAAGGGTGAGAACAGCTTTGTGACTAATTTTGTTTTCTTTTATGACCAATCTACAGATACGAGCAAATGGAACAAAGTAGTGAAGTTGTAAATGCACATCCTCAATTAAATATAAGTAAGAAAATTTGACTCTCTTTTTTGTTTCATCAAAGTTTCAGTAATAATTTTATTTCTAATATATAGTTGATGAGATGAGCTATATGTACAAAAAGTTATGGGTTTTGTGTGCCGGACCTTTTTGTAATCTTCCAAAAGTTGGAGAAAAGGTTTATTACTTTCCACAAGGACATATTGAACTCGTGAGTTCTCTCTTATTCTTTTTCTCTTTTATCTATATAAGCTTATTGGTAATAGTGATAGCTTAAAAATTTTTGTTATAGGTATTTCTCTTATTGAATTTTTATTTCTGTAAAATTTTATTTTTGTAAATTTCATAAATTTCAGCTCTAAATTTTTGGGTTTTCACAACTCATAACCAAAAATAAATTTAGAACATGATTTGATCTTTTTAGTGTTCAAAACATTTTTTCACTCTTTAGAGAATCGAAAGCAATTCTGAATCAAACCATATATATATATATATATATATATATATATTTTGTTAACTATTTTGCTTCTTTGTTTGGTTTGTGAAACATATATTGTTAGGTGGAGACATACACAGGAGAAAAGTTAATCCATATGAAACCATATTTTGATCTTCCTTCAAAACTTCAGTGTTGTGTTACTGATATTCAACTTAAGGTATATTTTATTATGTTTAGTAAAAATAGGAGATATTGTATTATCTTGTGTTATATTATTTTCTTGTGGATGTAAGTGATTGATTTCTTTTTTAATGTATGTTATAAGGTGGAGAAGGAAACTGACGAAGTTTATGCAAAGATTTCTTTAATGCCAAATACAACTGTCAGTGGAAGAGTTCAAAATTAAATTTTTAATTATGATTTTATTTTTTGTTTACATCTAACCAATTTTATGTATTTTTTTTACATATAGCAAATTATAATCCCTAATCATAGTGGTGATCAACAACTACCGATAATAAATTCGTGTACAAAGATTTTAACGACATCTGATACCACCACAAACGGTGGATTATTTGTTCCTATAAGACATGCGATAGAATGTCTTCCTCCTTTGGTATTTTTGCATAGTTTCTCTATCCATTACAATCAAATTTGAACCTTAATTATCAAATTTATCCATTTAAATTTTTTTAGGATATGTCTATGCCAATTCCGACCCAAGATATAATTGCTAAAGACCTCCATGGTCACAATTGGAGTTTTAAACATATATATAGAGGTAAGAAAATATGAGTCTTCATAATATAAATATATATATATATATATATATATATATATATTGGTCTACATTATGTATATGATGTTGTTCTTTTTTAATGTAGGTACACCAAAGAGACATCTTCTCACTACTGGTTGGAGCGCATTTGTCACAGCAAAAAAATTGGTTGCAGGAGACTCTATTGTATTAATTAAGTATGTATTTATCTTTATGCATCTCTCTAAACTTTAAGGTTTTGGATTTAAAACTGTACGTATGGGTGGTTACATGATCCATCTAATGGCTAAACCATTTGGAGTTTCGACTCCACCCTACTCATAAGAGATTTTGGAGATAAGTTGAGTTTGAGCTATAGATCGGATCTTATCGTTCTAGTTGACAATTTTTTGAACTATATCTTTTGCTGTTATAGGGGAGATAATGGAGAGTTGAGAGTTGGTATAAGAAGAGCAAATCATAAACAAAGAAATACACATTCATTAGTAATATCAGGACAATGTATGCATAATGGTCTGATTGCTTCTGCAATGAATGCTTTTGACAACAAATGTTCATTTGTTGTGATTTACAGACCAAGGTAATTCAAAACACTACTTGTATTCACATTTATTTTTCTAATAAAATATCATCACATTAATTCTTTAAGAATCATGTTTATATTATGGTGTTTGATATAATATCAGGACGAGCCAATTTGTTGTTAGTTATGATAAAGTTATAGATGCAATGAACAATAAGTTCAACATTGGTTTGAGACTTAGGATGTGGTTTGAAGCTGAAAATTTTTCTGAACAAAGGTAATAACATAATTAAAACTTTGTTATTAATAGTTTCTAGACTTTGTTATATATAACACATTTGTTCTTCTTGATAAAGCTGTTTGGGGACGATTGTTGGAGCAAGTGATTATTCACCTCATTGGAAAGATTCAGAGTGGCGTAGACTGCATGTAATAATGTTCTCTTCAATTTGATTAAATTCTTTTAAGAAATTTTTTTCATTATAATTAATAAATATCATATCGCTATATAAATTTTTTAGGTGCAATGGGATGAGTTGGTACCATTTGTAAGACCTAATATGGTCTCTCCTTGGGAAATTGAACCTTTAATGAATTTATCAAATGTTCCTCAGTCAGCTATGCTAACAAAAAAACGTCACCGTCAAGTAAATAACAAAGGTAATAGAAAATATTTTTATAATTTTTCATGATAAGTTAAATCTTTCTTTTAGATACCTTTTAAATATATCATTTCTGAATACAGGCTCATCATCACTGAATTTTTGGACACCTACATTGACTACAGAGCAAGAAATTGGACAATCAAGCATGAATTCCCCAATTGGACAGTCAATGATGAATCACATGATACCAACCATTCTCAAAACAAACTATATGAATGACCAAATGGTTCAACCAATGAAAGAAAATGATACAACCAATAGATGTATATTGTTTGGAGTTGATCTAGCTAGACTTGCAGAGACCAAAGATAAAAAGTTTAATCATACTCAAACTTTGACATCACCAAAAGAGGTTCAAAGCAATCATTTCATTTCGGCTAGAAGTTGTACCAAGGTAAATATGATCTCACTGTATTAATTTATGAATTTGTGTATATTTTTGGATCATTTTAACATCATTTTTATGATTTGGTGTAATTAAATAGGTTCAGATGCAAGGTGTATCTATAGGCAGAGCTGTGGATTTATCTGTTCTTCATGGATATGATCAACTGAAAGATGAACTAGAGAAACTTTTTGATCTCAAAGGCGAGTTAAAAACTCGTGACCAATGGGAAATAGTTTTCACTGATAATGATGGTGATATGATGCTTGTAGGGGATGATCCATGGCTGTAAGTTTCCTCCATTATTTTATCTATCAAAAGATTGGTTTAAACCTTGAGAGATAATGTGTTATATTGGGTGTTGTGTTAATGCAGTGAATTTTGCAATATGGTGAAGAAGATTTTCATATACTCTAAAGAAAAAGTTAATGAAATGAAGTCTGAGAACAAATTATTTCAAGTTGAATGAGGAGCTTTAACATTTTCTGTTGCACCATCAGACCTCGAAGCAGACCATTAACAAATTCTAAGTATTTCTCATATTTGATCTCATCTAAAACTATAATGTCATTTTCTTTTGTTTTTTCATATTTTAGTGTTCTGTTATGTCAAAAACTGATGAAGTTTCGTGATTATGTTATATGCTTAATCAAGTTTTGTGATGTTTGTTCTGTGGTGTAATAATAAAAATATAATAAGAATCTTTTTGTGTTATTTTATCAAAAACTTCAGTTGCAATATTCATATTTTCGATATATATTTATATTTAAAATTTTATAAATAAAAGAAAATATTTTTCTTGTCATAATGATATTTACTTTATTGTTTTCTAATATACTACGATACACATGTATTGATGTTAATTTAATACTTACGATTTAGACATATTAGGCAATTACCCGCGCTACACTGTGGTATCTTTTAAAAACCTTTTCTGTAAAACCAATATGTAAGAAATCTTTTTGAAAAAATTCTAAAACAATTTACAAGAAGAACACAAAACAATATTAGTGTTGATGATCATGTCAATCAATTGAAATGTACTATCGTTTAAACTATTTATGAAATGCTAACAAAAGAGAATATTGATGTCTGTAAGCACC